>CAUYQG010066884.1:0-44040 GCA_963574415.1 Tarsius wallacei | reverse complement strand
GAGACCCGCCTGGGCAAGTGAGACCTCATCTCTACAATAAATCAAAAAATTAGCCGGGCGTGGTAGCGCGCGCCTGTAGTTCCAGCTACTTGGAAGGCTGAGGCGGAAGGATCGCCGGAGCCCAGCGGGTCGAGGCTGCGGGGGCCGAGAGCGGCCACTGCACTCCAGTCTGGGCGACAGAGTGAGACTCGAACTCAAAAAAAAAAAGGATCACTTGAGCCCAGGAATTGGAGGCTGCAGGGTGTCTTGATTGTGCCACTGCACTCCAGTCTGGGCAAGAGTGAGATCTAGACTCAAAAAAAAAGTCAGTCTCGGGCGTGATGGCTCACACCTGAAATTCCAGCATTTTAGATGGCTGACTGGGAGAATTGCTGGAACCAGGAGTTTGAGAACAGCCTGGGCAACGTAATGCAATCCTGTTGCTACAAAAAAATAAATAAATAATTATCTGGGTGTGGTGGTATATGCTTGCCATCCCAGCTACTCAGAAGGCTAAATTGGGAAGATGACTTGAGCCCAGGAGTCTGAGGCTTTGGTAGGCTGTGATTGTGCCACTGTACTCCAGTAAGACTCACTCAAAAAAATAAATAAATAAAATAAGCAGACATGCTGTAAAACTCACCACAGGAACCAAAGAAGTGAAGGGACTGAAATAAAAATCACTCTTGGCCTAAAAGACAATATGGTACAAACAGGAAAGTAACTGGTGAAATGATGGGAAATGCCACCTGGGACTCTTTCTGAGCTTCCCAAAAGCTCCTGATGAGATTTATCAGAAGTGGTAGGTGAATTAGAAGACAAAAAACCTGAGTGAGGGGAGGGACTCTCTCTACCTTATACAAAGTCCGAACCCTGCTTGACTAGATGAGGTCCCAAAGTCTCACGTGTCTTCTGCCTTCGCTTCCAAGCCTTTGAAACATGCTGTTCCCATTGACTAGTATGCCCTTCCTCTCTTTTACCCATCTCCTCATTCTTTAGGATCAACATAGGCATTTGCTTCTCCAGGAAGCCTTCCTCAATCTCCAAGCCTGAGTAAAGTGCTTCTTCCATTGGGTTTCATACCTACCTATACTTGGCCCTCTCTCAGCTTTCTTCAGTGTCTCATTGCTACCTATCTGTTCATCCCTTTCTGCCTTACTAGAGTTTAAGCTCCTTGGGGGACGCAGAACAGTGTTTTGTACTCCTTTGTATTCATATCCCCCTAGTGAAGGTGATGAATGATTTAGTGAGGGTGTGGAATATTCCTGAGCTACAGCAACCACACAAGAAAGCAATTGCAAGATATCTCTCTTTGTCCCAAGGTCTCCTGCATCACCTCCCTGCATAAGCAAACTAGAGCTGGGTAAAGCAGATCTGACAGAGAGAGATTAGTAGTCCCTTAGTGTGAGGAGCCAACCCTGCAATCTGCTCAACCATGGCCTCCCCTCCAGTCTCCCCAAATCAGCCAACTCCTCTTCCCAGTTCCTCTCTGGGAGTAGATCGACCTGCTTCGCACTAAAACCATAGACGCGATAATAGGAGGAAAAAAATAAGGGTCGAGGGTGGGACAATTGATGGCAACGAGATGAACACATTAACGATGCAGACCTCGCCCTGGCCTCCCCAGCCTGGGCTGGGGAAGGTTCATAGTTGATACCCATTAAAGAGCTTAATGAAATAATTATAATTCACACCCCAGAGCATCCAAGAATCAATACTGGGGAACTTTGAGCCACTCTGGGGGAGGCACCCCACGGGCTGCACAGCTCAGCACAGCAGGCAGAGCTGGTGGAAGTAAATGTAGTTGACACGGGAGTTGCATTAAAAGATGGGAATAATAGATTAAAAGCTGCCGGGATCCTGGCGACAGGCCATCAATATCCTTTATTCCCTACCTTGCCCCAATTCTTCCCCCTCCGTGCACTATTAGCCCAAATCGATGGGCTGTCAATTGACATCACCAGCTACAGCATTAATGCGAGCTCACAAAAGAAGTCCAGCCCTAGATGATCACTTCTCTCGCTTCTAAATTACCACATAATGCAGGCCGCTGGCAGCTTGTGACATGTTAACACTATACACGATTTGTTGGGATTGGACTAAACATTTCATGGCTAAAGATTTCATCAGAGACTTGATGACAAGAACAAACTACTGCCCATGGGGAAATCACTTGAAATAATAGAATTAGGCATTGCTTGGGAATCCGGAGAGACGATGGAGGGATGAGGAAGGATGGAGGGGAGAATGACCTATAGCTGGTGGCCTGCTGTGGAAGCAGCTTTGGAAAAAGAGACTGCAATTAAAAGGTCTTTTTTTGTTGGTCCCGCTAAAAAACAGGTATTTGTCTAGGGTTTACCTTCTCTTTTTGTGCAAAAGTTGAGGAAGGAACCACTCCTCAGTGATCACAGGGAATGGTCATAGTTGTGGGTTGAATTGTGTTCTCCTCCCCCAAAACCTGAAACCTCAAAATGCCCTGGAACCTCAAAATGCACCCTTCCTTATTTGGAAATTGTTTCTTTTTTTTTTTCTGGTTTTTTTTTTTTTTTTTGAGGTGGAGTCTCACTCTGTCCCCCTCTTGCCTCAGTCTCCCAAAGTGCTGGAATTACAGGCATCAACCACTGCAAAAATTGGGTCTTTAGAGAATCAAATTACAATGAGGTCATAAGGGTGGGCCCTCATCCTACAGGACTGGTAACCCCCCATAAAAGAGGAAATTTGAACACAGAGACAGATAAGCACAAAAAGAAGACAATGTGAAGACACACAGGGAGAAGACAGCTATGTGACTGGAGTAATGCAAGGAACGCCTGAAGCTGCCAGAAGCTGGAAGAGAGGTATGGGACAGTTCCCTCCCTGGAGCCTTCAGAAGGAAGCGTGGCCCTGCTGACACCTTGATTCCACACTTCTAACCTCTGGAACTACTAGACAATACATTTCTGTGTGTTGTTTTTGGTTTTGTTTTTGTTTTTCTTTGAGCCAAGGTCTTGCTCTGATACTCAGGCTGGAGTGCAGTGGCATGGTCATGACTTACTGCGACTTTGACCTCCTGGGCTCAGGTGATCCTTCTGCTTCAGCTTCCTGAGTAGCTGGGACTACAGGCACATGCCACCACACCTGGTTAATTGTTTGATTTTTTTGTAGAGACGGGGTTGCACTATGTTGCCCAGTCTAGTCTTGAACTCCTGGGCTCAAGCGATCCTCCTGCTTTAGCCTCCCAAAGTGCTGAATACAAAGTTTTTAGTACTTTGCTATAGCAGCTTTAGGAAATGTTCATGCTGGGTGCAGTGGCTCAAGCTTGTAATCCCGGAACTTTGGGAGGCCGAGGCGAGAAGATTGCCTGAGTCCAGGGGTTTGAGACCAGCCTGGGCAACTTGGCAAGACCTCATCTCTACAATAAACCAAAAAATTAACTGGGCATGGTGGCACGCACCTGTGGTTCCAGCTACTTGGAAAGCTGAGGTGAAAGGATGGTCTAAGCCCAGCAGGTTGAGGCTGAGGTGGCCATGAGCATGCCACTGCACTCCAGCCTGGGCGACAGTGAGACTCTGACTCAAAAAAAGAAAAACAAAACATTAGTAATTACTGTAACTCAATTAATGGTTAATAATTATAGCCCCCATTTATTGAGCACTTCCCAATCCTCTTTCCTCCAGTCCTATGCAACTATCAATCTACTTTTTGCTTCAAAAGATCTATTATGCACATTTCACATAAATAGAATCATACAATATTTGGCCTTTTGTGACTGGCTTCTCTCATTTACCATGTTTTAAAGAATCATCTATGTCATACCATGTATCAGCACTTTATTCCTTTTTATGGCCGAACAATATTCCATTTTACAGTTACACCACGCTTTATGTATCCATTCACCAGCTAATGAACATTTGAGTTGCTATTATGAGTAATGCTGCTATGGGCCTTCGTATACACATTTTTGTGTGCATGTAAGTTTTCATTTCTCTTGGGTATATAAATAGGAGTAGAATTTCTGGGTCATATTTTATGACCCAGAACATGCTATGTTTAAATTTTGAGGAACTGCCAGACTTTCAAAAAATGGTTGCACCTTTTACATTTCCACCAGCAGTGTGTGAGGGTTCCAATTTCTCCACATTTTTGCCAACTTGACTGTAGATGTCCTAGTGATGTGAAATTCTCTCTCATCCTGGTGATTTGCATTTTAACGATGGCTAATAATACTGAGCATCTTATGAGATTACAGCTGTTTGTATGTTTGAAGAAATGTCTATTCAGATATTTTATCCATTTAAAAAATGAGGTTATCATAGGCCAGGCATGGTGGCCCACACCTGTAATCCCAGCACTTTGGGTGGCAGAGGTGAGAGGATTGCCTGAGCCCAAGGATTTGAGACCAGCCTGGGCAACTTGGCAAGAACTTGTCTTTACAATAAATCAAAAAAATTAGCTGGGCATGGTGGCCTGTAGTTCCAGCTACTTAAAAGGAGGCTGAAGAATCGCCTGAGCCCACTAGGTCAAGGCTGAGGTGGCCAAGAGCATGCTACTGCTCTCCAGCCTGGGTGACAGAGACTCCAACTCAAGAAAAAAAAGAGGGGTGTTGTCTTCTTCTTATTCAGTTATAGGAGGGTTTTTTTGTTTTTTCAGGGTGGAGGGAGGTGTCTTTTTTTGTTGATTTATTGTAGAGATGAGGTCTTACCAAGTTGCCCAGGCTGGTCTTGAACCTCTGGACTCATGCAATCCTCTCACCTCTGCTTCCAAAGTGCAGGGACTACAGGCGTGAGCCACTGCACCCAGCCTGTGAGTTTTTAATATATTCTCGATAACAGTACCTTACAAAGATATGATTTACAAATACTTTCTCTAGTTCTGTGGATTTGTCTTTCACTTTTTTGATGGTACCCTTTGAAGCACAAAAGATTTTTATGAAGTTCAATTTCTCCCTTTTTTTCCCTTGGGTTGCCTCTGCTTTCAGTGTATAGCTAAGAAACCACTGCCTAATCCAAAGTCAAGACGACTTGCCGCCACCAGGCCCAGTGGCTCATGCCTCTAATCCCAACATTTTGGGAGGCAGAGGCAAGAGGACTGCCTGACTCCAGCCTGGGCAACATGGTGAGACCTCGTCGCTAAAATAAATCAAATTAGCCGGGCATGGTGGTGCATGCCTGTAGTCCCAGCTACTTGGAAGGCAGAGGTGGAAGAATCACCTGAGCCCAGCAGGTCAAGGTTGCGGTGGCCGTGAGTGTGCCACTGAAGTCCAGTCTGGGCAACAGAGTGAGACTCCAACTCAAAAAAAAAAAGGGGGTGGGTGGGACTGGCTGCATGCTCTGAACGTCCTATGCTATGGCCCATCTACAGGCCCTATTGCTCCAGGCAGGCTAGACCTGATGGTCTTCTATTGCAGACTAGCTACACTGCCCAGACCTGGGGGCAACCTGAAGACACCAGGTGGACCTCTATCTCAAAGATCTCAGCAGTTCTGCTATTGATCTCATACAATTCTGATGTTGGCTCCCCAACTCTGCAAAGAACTCCAGCAGAGAGCTACAGGGAGTCTGAGCTCACCCAGCAGTGTGCTCTCATACCTCCAAGAGCCACGAGGGTGGCCAACCCATTATAATGCCCAAAAAGAGCACACTCTACCACTACCCTCTTGTGTGTCTGCCCCACTCGCTTTTATTCATCCACTTACTGTTTGACAATATCATATGCTTATTATAAGCATAGGTGTGTGCATGTTTCTCCATTCTTAAGTGAGCTTAATGAGGAACTTAAGCATTCTACGCAAGTGTGGTGAGTCTCAGCAGTTTGGGGAAATGAGAAAAGTAATTGGGGACTAATAGCAAGAATAGATCAGGAAATGCTATGCTTTTGTTTCCCCTCAGTGCTGAATCTCAAAGCTGTCTGTACTCCTCCTCCCTCCACCCCCGCTCATGTACCCTGAGCCCTCTCTTCAAACCATATTCCCCCAGCAGGGCACTTGCTTAGTTGGGAATGCTTTGCCTGGAAAGCAGTTGTGGGTATATATGGGGCTGACTTCCTTCTCCATTTGCTATACTTCTGGCTAGAAAGCACAACAGATAAACATTGCAGCAGCATCCCCTACATACCCTGGTAGTTGCTTTATAAATAGCTACTGCCATCTAGTGGACAAAAATGTAGGTTTAGAAAAATGTCTCAATCACCCCATTCCACCTTGTTTCAAAAAAAAAATGCCGTTTTTCTTTCAAAATATGGGACCTCAATATTGAACAAAGGATTTACAGGCATTGCCACTTTTTAATATTACATTTTAAGTATATAAATATTGTAGGGAATGTTATTGCTGTGACTCAAAAGGCAAAAATTAACCCATAGAAATCTAATTACATAGTCAAGTAACAATTGAGAGCTAAAATGTAACTGGCAATGACATATTTACACCCAGGAGAAACCACCATGTAACTCTTAGAAGCTGGACATGGAGATTGAAATGATGAATCTTCCCAGTGCCCCCGCCACCATGCAGGAAAAAAAGGAACAAGCCATCCAGGCTGACATTTCCTATAACCCCTTAATAATTCTTGACAAAGCCACCCTACATAAACTTACGCATGCACAGATCATCTATCCAATCATCCTTCTTGTATGGTTGTGAAAATCAAGTAAGGTAAGAAAAGTGTTATGTATCAACTCTAAACTCAGTAAGTGGTATTCTCTCCCTATGGTCGGTCACCTTCTCTGCATCTTCCTCTATACTTTTTAATAAGCAGCTAACTTACAATACTTTCCAGAGGTTTTCCCAGTAATTCGTTTTGCACTTTTGTCATTTTATAATTGCCTCCAATTCACCTTGCATACTTCAGTGTCTCCTGCCATGCTACAGGCATTTATACGACCACAACATCTTACCTATTAGCCAGTTTTTCTACTAGCCCACAGAAGGACCCTAATCAAAGAAGGCAAAAGCACAAACTGTGATTCTCAATTCTCCAAATTACTTCTATTTGCAAAAAGCCTGTAAATGTGAATACTTGGAAGTACCAAATCCAACATGAACAGTGAACCCAAGCAATGAAGAATTATCAGATGACTATTTATTAAGCACACAATTGCAAGCACATATGTGGTCCTGAGTTGAAACTTCATTCTTCACTACACTGTTGACAGTGAAGGCAAGCACCAGTCTGATAAAACTTGAATGCCAGAAGTTCCCTCTGCCAGTTATCTTGCGGCTACTCAACCTGAACCACTGTTTAACCTATAAACACTTTCTGGCTCAGGTTTTGTCTCACAGGTCCAAAAACAGCTTCTACCATCTAATTTTATGTCTCTCTGATGAAAAAGTAAAGACCTAGCATTAACCTGGAATTTCAAACTTGTAGAAACAGCTACCGCTGACCTCAGAGTCAAGTATTTTCATTATCCATAGTTCTTGCAATTTTGTTAACACCCCACTTGTGCTGTTTAGTTCCTCTTCTTTAGAGCTTGGGCCTCAAAAACAGTTTGCTCATGTTTATTCTTACAGCCAAGTGCTTTGGATTTTTCTTGTAGTCCCAGCTACAGAAGAGGATAAAGTGGGGTAATGACTTGTGCCCACAAGTCCAGCCTGGACAACATAGCCAAGACTACACACTGCTGTCATTATCAACTCCCCTCCCTCCTCCCAGGTAAAATTCTCAAGTCACCAAAAACACACACCCAGTCCTGGGCATCCCAAGGATGACATTGTTCTCTTGCTACCCTTGGACAACTATGGGGAAACAAGTAACAGTACCCAAGTCTAACATCCCACATGAGACCCCCAGATAGTACATCATAATTATTCCCTCTAAAAGGAAGCTGGGCTTGGTGGCTCAGCCTGTAATCCTAGAGCTCTGGGAGCCCACGGGTTTGAGACCCGCACCTGGGCAACTTGGCAAGACCTCATCTCTACAATAAATCGGAAACTACCTGGATGTGGCAGCACGCACCTGTAGTTCCAGCTACTTGGAAGGCCGAGGGCAGGTTTGCTAGAGCCCAGCAGGTTGAGGCTCGTGTCTGGGTGACAGAGTGAGACCCCAACTCAAAAAATAAAAGCTGCAGCTCTTTCCTAAATAAGCCTTTTGACTATACTCACTAAAATCAACTACATTAATACTGTAACAAATTGTTACTGGAAGACTTCACATAAAATCCTATCATTCAACAGTGGTTGGGCTGCCAGCATTAAGAGTACAGCAGGTTGGGCAGTGACTCCACCCTGTAACCCTAGCACTTAGAGACCAGGGGCTTGAGACCATACTGGGCTGCTTAGGAAGACTGACTCTACAATAAATAAAACAATTAGTCAGGTGTGGTGGCACACACCTGTAGTTCCAGCTACTCGGAAGGTTGGGGAGGGAATGCCAGAGCCCAGCAGCAAGGATGCAGTAGCTGTAAGCGTGCAACTGCATGCCAGCCTGGGCAGTGAGACTCAGCTAAAAAAAAAAATTTTCCTGTCACAATCTGCTGCTTAGATCCAGACCACCAGGTGGCAGACTAGCACCATCAAGTCTTGCAAATAAACCTGACAGCCTTAACTCAATTTCCTTGCTTTAGAAAAACAGTAGCCCAGCCGGGCTCTGTGGCTCAGCCTGTAATCCCGCGCCTTTGGGAGGATGAGGTGAGTGAATCGCCCGAGCCCGTGGGTTCTAGACCCGCCTGGGCAAGCAAGACCTCACCTCTACAATAAATCAAAAAACTAGCCAGGCGTGGTAGCGCGCGCCTGTAGTTCCAACTACTTGGAAGGCTGAGGCGGAAGGATCGCCGGAGCCCAGCAGGTCGAGGCTGCGGTGGCTGGGAGCGGCCACTGCACTCCAGTCTGGGCAACGGAGTGAGACTCCAACTCAAAAAAAAAAAAAGAAAAACAGTAGCCCAGTCCATAAAGTAATGAGACTCCCATGAATCACAATACCTTTGGCATGCAACCCAGTGTATCATTTGCTGCCCAAGATCCCCAATAATCCAATCTAGCTAACAAGAGCCATCTGGGCAAGTAAATCCTTGCTCCTAAGCAGGTTTACCTAAATAGAACATGTTTAAGACCACTCTAAAATCAGCTTATGCCTTAAACTTTGAGGGCAAGAGTTAGTTGTGATCCAGAGGAAACTTAAACACTTTACACCTTTCCTTTTAGAAATAACTACAATCAAAATTAAGCAATCCATATTGTCACTACACACAGCCAATGACGAAAAAAATCCTACCCAGAGAACCTTTGCACCTTGTTACCCACATTTTTACTAATTCAATGAGCTGGTCTGACCAGCTATCTGAAGACTCAAGACAACTGTATGGTGCCAATTTTTAAATAGTTTTATTTAAGACATTGCATTTTCCACTTACAATACAGTGCTTATAAAGTGCAATGTTATTTCCTTCCCCTGTGCACATGTTCCATATTCAAGTATTAAGAATGCCCAGTAATTTGCTATAGCAGTTCAACTTTAAAAACTGCCACAGAATTTGCTACTAATTTGGGTCCTTCAACGTTAACTGTGTGGAACAATGCTACATCTACAGTTGTAGGCTGCCTTAATCAACCTCTTCGATGGTGGGCCCTGAGGAAGCACCACCAGAGGGAGGAGCTCCACCACCAGGGAATCCCCCAGGCATTCCTCCTGGCATGCCTCCTGCACTCTGGTACAGCTTGGTAATGATGGGATTGCAGACTTTCTCCAGCTCTTTCTGCTGGTGTTCAAATTCCTCCTTCTCTGCAGTCTGAAAGAGAAAAAAATCTTGTTACTTCTAAATTCTCACAAGCTATAAAATTATCATATCAGACACATTAAAACATCAAGCCATTCCTTGTAAATCTTAGGTCACTCAGACATCCAAGGAAGGTAGTTGCCAACATGTCTTGATTTCTGGTGGAAACCGCGAATGTGTTGGACCATTCATCACAGTGACCTTACATGGTAAACTCAGCTCAAGCTTTCCTAAGGTTCTAACCATCCCCTTTCCCAGCTGTGTAGCAGACATTATATACCTGATTCTTATCAAGCCAGCTGATAATTTCATTGCACTTATCAAGAATCTTCTGTTTGTCCTCATCATTGATCTTGCCTTGAAGTTTCTCATCTTCAACAGTTGCCTTCATGTTAAAGGCATAAGATTCAAGTGAATTCTTGGATGACACTTTGTCTCTCTGCTTCTCATCTTCAGCTTTGTACTTTTCAGCCTCCTGGACCATACGCTCAATGTCTTCCTTGCTCAAACGACCTATAAGAAAAATTTAAGACCTTAGAAAAAACCTAAATGTCATTATTACCTACACCCCAAATTGTTGGGCTATATGCTGTTTTAGGCAACAGAAACTAAACAACTGGGAAACCATTATGATCCCTGCCAAGATCACATGGCAGTGCTATGCATGCCACTTACCCTTGTCATTAGTGATAGTGATTTTATTCTCTTTTCCTGTACTCTTATCCACAGCAGAGACGTTGAGAATGCCATTAGCATCAATATCAAAAGTGACTTCAATTTGAGGAACACCACGGGGTGCAGGAGGTATGCCTGTGAGTTCAAACTTCCCAAGCAGATTGTTATCCTTGGTCATGGCACGCTCACCTTCATAAACCTTGGTAATAGATAGAAAAAGTTACCCAAAAGTACTTAAAATTTGTGCCAATTTCAGTAAAATTCAGCTAGGGAAGATAGGTCGCTCAGACATCCAAGGAAGGAACTAGCCAACATAAGACTTCTGGTGGAAACTACGAATGGTTTTGGAGTCCATCATCATAGCGGGTTATCAAGACTTCCCATTGTTTCCCTCAATAAGCCGGGCAAAAAATATAGGAACATACCTGAATGAGCACACCAGGCTGGTTGTCAGAGTAGGTAGTGAAGGTCTGTGTCTGCTTGGTAGGAATGGTAGTATTGCGCTTAATGAGGACAGTCATGACTCCACCAGCAGTTTCAATACCAAGGGAAAGAGGAGTGACATCCAACAGCAACAAATCCTGCACATTTTCAGATTTGTCTCCAGATAAGATGGCTGCCTGGACAGCTGGTTTTAAAAAATATTAAAAGTTAAACCAATGCAACTTAAATTGTAACTCACTAAGAAATTGAAGTCATTTTCTAAGACAAAGGAAGTTGGACCATTATTAGCTATTAGTGTTAACTGAATATTTTTAAATTATTGAATCACCTCAGGCCTGTTGGGTTAACTACTCACATGAGACAGAAATATATTACCTGCACCATAAGCAACAGCCTCATCAGGATTGATGCTCTTATTCAGTTCTTTTCCATTGAAGAAGTCTTGTAGAAGCTTCTGAATCTTGGGGATCCGAGTAGAACCACCAACCAGGACGATATCATGGATCTGTGACTTATCTAGTTTGGCATCTCGGAGGGCTTTCTCTACAGGGTCCAGGGTGCCACGGAACAGGTCAGCATTCAATTCTTCAAATCGGGCACGGGTAATGGAAGTATAAAAGTCGATTCCCTCATAGAGAGAATCGATCTCAATACTGGCCTGGGTACTGGAAGAGAGAGTACGCTTAGCACGTTCACAAGCAGTACGGAGACGCCGGACAGCTCTCTTGTTCTCACTGATGTCCTTCTTATGCTTACGCCTAAACTCAGCAATGAAATGGTTGACCATTCGGTTGTCAAAGTCTTCTCCACCTAAGTGGGTGTCTCCAGCTGTAGACTTGACTTCAAAGATTCCATCCTCAATAGTGAGGATTGACACATCAAAAGTGCCACCTCCTAGGTCAAAGATCAGCACATTTCTTTCAGCTCCAACCTGCCAATAACAACAGTAAATCTCATATAAGCCTCTGATGGCTCAAATCTTGGACTAACCCAGAATCCATTACAAACATACCTTTTTGTCTAAGCCATAAGCAATTGCAGCAGCAGTTGGCTCATTGATAATTCTAAGTACATTGAGGCCAGCAATAGTTCCAGCATCTTTGGTAGCCTGCCGCTGAGAGTCATTAAAGTAAGCCGGCACTGTGACCACAGCATTGGTAACAGTCTAGGAGTAGAAAACAAAGACCCGATTAACACTCAAGTATTTTACTTTAATATGCATCCTGATTCCAGCAGCAACTAATACATGTGGAAATAAACTGGTTGAAAGCCCCAGGCTGCTAAATTACTCGTGTAATTTATCAGTCAAAAATACAGTACAGCAGGCAATTGTTAGAGAATGTACCTCACCTTCCCGAGATAGGCCTCAGCAATTTCCTTCATCTTTGTCAGAACCATAGATGACACCTCCTCTGGATAGAAGCTTTTTGTCTCTCCCTTGTATTCTACTTGTACCTTAGGCCTGCCTGCATCATTCACCACCATGAACGGCCAATGCTTCATATCAGACTGGACAACAGCATCATCAAATCTGCGTCCAATCAGACGTTTGGCATCTGTAAAGAGTGTGAAATGCAAATACCTTCAATTTTGCTATATTCAATTTTTCCTATAAAAACCCAAAATGGTTAGATACTCAAATTCATAATGGCAGGCTGATTCTGCTACAGTAGAAATCAAAACATCACCCAATATTTTATCCAAGACCTTAGAATACTGCAACACATCTCAACACAACTTAGTTTTTTAAGACCTTTCCCCTTACTCCTCAGAGCTATCTCGGCTGCCCCACTTCCGACAAATGAGTTGCTCAAATTTCCTGCTTTCTAACCCTGACTAATGCCAGTCGCTTAAATCTACTGACTCACCAAAAACCGTGTTGGTGGGGTTCATCGCAACTTGATTCTTTGCGGCATCGCCGATCAATCGTTCGGTATCAGTAAAGGCGACGTAACTCGGAGTGGTTCGGTTTCCCTGATCATTGGCAATTATCTCTACTTTTCCGTGCTGGAAAACACCCACACAAGAGTAGGTGGTGCCGAGATCAATACCAACTGCAGGCCCCTTAGACATGGTTGCTGAAGAGGAAAAAAAGCCGGTGGTTTGAAAAGCTGACCAAGCACTCGGACAATTCTGCCCATTTTCTCTGCAGACCTTAGAATCGGGCTGCAGAGCTAGTTATGCCTAGAGCCTCTCTGGTAAGTGTGAGGGACAATCACAGCCAAGTACTGCCGTATCCCGGGATGGCGTGATGGAGTAAGCCGCCAGCTGCAAGACTCATCGGTCCCGAGGGTCCGAGACACTGATGAGCACGTGGCCTCAACCCGAGCTCAGCCCTATCCTCTACACGCCAGAACCCAGCGCTTCCGGAGTCCATGCGGCTTTTCTAACTCCCCCCAGACGCCCTCCTCAACCTGAGTGAACGCCAAGAATGGCTTTTCCTTCAACGCAGGCGGACTAGGCAGAGCCGGGGAAAGGCGCTGGCTCACGCCCCTGCGCGCCCACGAGCGGATGCACCAACCCTCCCCCGCCACGCGGTCGCGGGGCGACGCCCTACCATCCCTGGTGACCGCCAGACCGCACGCGACCCTTCCGTCGGGGCCGACCCAGCCGAGGGCCGCTGTCCCGCGACCCGAGAGAATGAAGCCGCCCAGCCGGGCAGGAGGGACCCTAGCCACTGTCCTCAGCGCAAACAGAACCCACCGGCTGCGGCAAAGCCACTCGCCCCAGATGCAGGTGCGCGCTTCCCTCTCCATTGTCAGCTACCTAAAGGCCACAGGCCTTACCTCGTGTGTAGGCCCGAGCCGGGTTAAGAAGAGAAAGCACAAATCCCGGGAGTCGGCGCCGCGTTCAATGAGACCGGTTTCCGCCCGCCACCCTGTCTCTTATACCCTGCCTCAGAACCTTCCAGAAGGGGCCCGCCCCTGCTGGCTGCCCATCATGGCTTTTTCGACCAATGGGCGCCTGGCTATCTTTACAAGCCCCAATGAGGAGCCCGTTTCCACTCCTCGGGCCTCGCCCCCTCCCGCCCCCGTCTCACCCCGCCTCGCGATGACGCACTCACCGCAGCGTTCTGGAACTTTCATGCTCGCCCCCGCTCTCTGACCGGCTCCAGGGGAAAGGGAGGGTGGGGCAGAGAGAGCCCGCGCGCGGGAGTCCTCAGACACTCCAGGCGGGGGAGGGGAGCGTCCCTCTCTACGCATGCGCCTCCAGCCGGCCCAGGCGGGAGGGGGCGGGAAAAGGAGGAAGAGGGGCGGGCAAACTTGGAACCGGCCAATGACAGCAGCGCTAGCCGCGATCTTGACCAGTGCGGAACCGGGTGGAGGAACAGCGCGGGGCCTATGAAGGGAGGGGTCCGGGCCCGGGAGCCCGGGAACCCGGGAAGAGAAGACGGAAGTGGAGCGAGGACAAAATGGCCGCGAAGGTTGTTGCGCCCCTCCCCCACCCGAGTTCGCATTCCTCTTTCTTCCCCGCCACCGCGGTGTCCTAGACGGTCCTGTAAGCCCCCTCCCCCACGTTCCGCTCCCCCACATTTCATAGCTAGCGTGGTTTTGGGCAAGTGCTGAACCCGAGGGCCTTAGGCGAAGGTCCTGGCCTCGGGGGGCTGCTAGGGAAATTCGTTCAAGGACACCCCTACTTGGGGTTGGAGGGAGCCGCCAGGCCGCCGGGGGGTCTCGCCTCCGCTTCTGCACGGGGTAGGGCAGTGTAGCCGGCAGGCCCCAGCACCTTCAGTTTGCTCTGGCAGCTCTTGGTCGGCAATCCCCGGCGCAGAGATTTGAGGGGCTGGACTTCTGAGAGCCCTCCTCAGGACACGGTTTTGTCTGGGTCCTCCGCGAAGACCAAAACAACAACAACAAAAAGGCCAAGCCCGCTTCTCTGAGCCCAGACCCCCGCCCTTCCTCCCCTCGCGCCGGGAACGGATTCGGCTTCTGGGCTCAGCCCCTCCCCCGCCCGCCCAAGCCCCACACTTCTCCGTTATTTGTAAAAGACACTGATTAAAAAGGTGGCGAGCTTTTCCGTGTAGGTGAACCAAGCGTTGGGAATGCGAGGCTCCAGTAGCCCTGCGTCCTTGATTGACCCTTTCTGAGCTTCATTTCCGGTATCATGAGGTAATATCTTTCTTGCCTTGACTTATCAAAAGTTGACAGCCCATGGAAAGACGCCTTGAAAACGCGCTTGGGCTAGTGTACAAAACAGTGGTGCCTAGAATTTTAAACCGTGGTGCATGGCGGCAGCGTCATTCAAAGCCTGTCTCAATACCTTGAACCCTTTCCATGTGTCCTTTCAAAAGGGCAGGGCGGCTGTTATTCCTAAACAGTCGATAAATCGGCACAAGTAGGTGAAAAGTTTTTTTTAAGGCGACCCTAAAGGAACTTTTAGTAGCGGCGCTGGAATTAGGTCTCCAGACTGTGCAAAGAAGGCTGACCTAGAGTGAGGACACCTTGTCCTTGACAAAGCCAGTGAAGCCTGGAAACAGACTGAAGCATATGAAGAAATTAATTTTTGTATTTACCTTTTGTGGGAGAATGTTGGCTTGGAGTCCATAGAGCAATATACTTAGTTTCTCCTCATCTCCCAAGAGGTTAATTTTATACAGTGGTTTTACAACATACTAAGTGCTTTCATTTGTTATTTAATCAACAAAACAATTGCCTAAGATACAGTTATTTATCCTCCTTTTAGGAGAAAAATGAGTCTCAGAGATGTTATTTGTGGGAAGATAAACAATGGGCTAAGCCAGAGTCAAACCCAGCTGTTTTGAGTCCAAATTCTTTGGTCGTTTTTATTAATGTAGTTTCCTTTCTTAGAAACACACTTAACTCCAGCTCCAGAAAGGGGAAGATGTGTACTGTGAGTCACTCCTTTCAATTTCCTTTGGTATTTGCAGTCTTTCTTTTCACACTCCAGAGCCTAAAGTTTAACAAGTACACTTTTTAAACTGCACTCTGCATTTTACATTTTTGTCATCTCTGAACAATGTACAACATTCTAATCATTGAATCAGTGGTAAATAGAACTGGGACCCTAATCCACTGATTTAGGGTATTGCATTCAATAGCAATGATTAAAGAAAGCAGAACAAATAACCTCTATTTCTAGACATTCTCAAAATGTGTTCTAGGACTTGGAACCTGTTCTTACTAAGTGGAATGATTTAGAGTATATATATTTAAAGCTCAGAATATGGTGAGTGTCCTCTCTATTTTCTTTTTTTGTGTCGGAGTCTCAGTCTGCCCCCAGGCTGGAGTGTAGTAGCATACTCACAGCCACAACATTGACCTACCTTTGGGGCTCAGGTGATTCTTGCACCTCAGTCTTACAGATAGCTGGAATTACAGACATGTACCACCATGTGGGGCTAGTTTTTTTATTTATTGTGGCAGTCTCAAACCTCTGCCTCCCAAAGTGCTGGGATTACATGCATGGGTTTCAAACAAAACATATATTCGAAATCTAAGATTAAATTTTGGGTGCAGGAGACAACAGTGGAGGAGTCTGGAGTCTAGGGCTTATGTTTGGGGAATGGAATAATGATTTAACATTTAATTCTCACCACAAATCTAAGAGGTTAGCAGCTATTATGATCTGCTTTTTGCAAATCAGATAGCTAAGGCACTGAAAGGTTAAATGTTTAAGTCAAGCCACATAGTCATATTGTGGAACCTGGAATTCAAATTCAGTCTGTCTGTAGTGTCTGTCCTCTTAATATATCGGCTTTCGCTGGTCACGGTGGCTCATACCTGTAATCCTTACACTTTGAGAGGCGCGGCAAAAGGATTGCCTGAGCCAAAGGGTCAAGACCAGCCTGGACATCTTGGCGAGACCTTGTCTCTACAATAAATGGAAAATTAGCTGGGCGTGGTAGCACACACCTGTAGTTCCACCTAGTTGGGAGGCTGAAGTGGAAGTATTGCAAGTTGAGGCTGTGGTGGCCGTGAGTGTGCCACTCCACTCCAGCCCAGGTGACAGAGTGAGACTCTGACTCAAAAAAAAAATATATATATATATATATACACACACACACACACACACACGTGCGCACGCGAGCACATATCTGCTTTTTGTTCTCTAAAGTGCTCAACAGTGGTACAAAGAAGAGAATCACATTAAAATGAAGATTAGATTGGTTTCTAGCTGTATCACTATTGGTAATTCTCGAAATAAGAGTATTAGGATACTGTGTTTGTTGTTGTTGTTTTGTTTTTGTTTTTTTGAGTTGAGTCTCACTCAGTCACCCAGACTGGAGTGCAGTGGCTGCTCCCGGCCACCGCTGCCTCGACCTGCTGGGCTCCGGCGATCCTTCCAACCTCAGCCTTCCAAATAGCTGGAATTACAGGCACACGCTACCATGCCCAGCTAATTTTTTGATTTATTGTAGAGATGAGGTCTTGCCAAGTTGCCCAGGCGGGTCTCGAACCCGTGTGCTCAGGCAATCCACTCACCTGGGCCTCCTCCAGTGCTGGGATTACAGGCTGAGCCACCGAGCCCAGCCTGTTGTTGTTTTAGTTAGAGTCTCACTCTGTTGCCCAGGCTGAAGCTCACGGCCACTGCAGCCTCGACCTGCGGGGCTTAGGCGATCCTTCTACCTCAGCCTTCCAAGCAGCTGAAACTACAGATGCAGGCCACCATGCCTGACTAATTTTTGTGATTTATTGTAGAGACACGGTCTCACCAAGTTGCCCAGGCTGGTCTCGAACCTGCGAACTCCCAAAGTGCTAGGATTACAGGCTGAGCCACTGCACCCGGCCTAGGGTACTGTTAATTGAAGAAACTTCTAAATAAATTATTTGAGCTGCTGTAATTTTATTAGGCAATATGCATGTGCCAAATTAATCAGCCTAGGGTAGACAGCCCTTTTACTTTTTTCTTTCAAAAAAGTTTAAGGTTTAGAATTTAATTGGAAAATTTGTATTAGGATTATGTAGTGTGATGTTACCAAATATGCGTTTTTAAAAATTACTCGCCGGGCACGGTGGTTCACACCTATAATCCCAGCACTTTGGAAGGCTGAGGTGACAGGATTGCCTGAGCCCAAGGGTTCGAAAACAGCCTGGGCAACTTGGCGAGAGCTCATTTCTATAATAAATAAAAAAATTTAGCCGGGCGTGGTAGCGTGCGCCTGTAGTTCCAGCTACTTGGAAGGCTGAGGTGGAAGGATTGCCTGAGCCCAGCAGGTCGAGGCTGGGGTGATCGTGAGCATGCCACTGCACTCCAGCCTGGGCGACAGAGTGAGACTCCAACTCAAAAAAGTAAAATAAAATAAATAATAAAAAAATAAAAATTACTCTATTAAAGAAGAATGGTGAACTTGACTTTCTTACTTCAGAACCTCAGATATTAGCCGGGCACTGTGCCTCATGCCCTAATCCCAGAACCTTGGGAGGCGAAGGCCAGAAAACTGCCTGAGTCCAGGGGTCTGAGACCAGCCTACACAACATGGGGAGACCTTGTCTCTACAGCAAATTAAAAAATTAGCTGGGTGTGGTGACACATACCTGTAGTTTCTGCTACTTAGAAGGCTGAAGCGGAAGGATCACCTGAACACAGCAGGTTGAGGCTGCGGTGCCTGTGAGTGTGCCATTGCACTCCAACCTGGGTGACAGAGTGAGACTCCAACTCAAAAAAAAAAAAAAAATTAAAACCTCATTTTAAAAACAACCTTTCTTGGACCCAATTAATTCAAACTCAAAAATGCAATGCATATGTAAATATATGTCCTGATGGCCCAAAATCTTGAGTGTATGTACTGCATTGCATCAAGGAAATTTGAAATCAGAACGACTCAAGCTGTTATTAATATTTTGACTTTCTAACTCCAGCCATGTGTAGATTATTGCAGTTGGAGAAAAACATACATAAAAATGATCCCAGTGTTTTTTTCCTGCATTATATTTTTGTTTTCCTAATAAGATTGTATGCTTTAGAACATCCTTACGCCTAGTGTAGTGTGTTACTGGTAGTACAGATGTTGCTATTGCTGTTTTGTCAAATGCTTTTGTGCAGGGCAACATGCAAAGTCCTTGGCATATCTTATGTGACCCTTATGACAACTATTTTAAGCATATCTTATTGTCTCCATTTACACATAAGGAAACTGAGGCTCATATCAAATAACTTAGGATTTTTAGCTGAGCCTGAAATTTTCAAAATAAAATGTTTCATTCCATAGCTTATGCTGTAAAATTTTAGACTAGGTTGCTTTCTACTTTAAAACTCTTTAAAAAGTCTGACCCCTTGCCAAAAAAAAAAAGACCTCTTTAGTCCCAGCACTGTGGAGAGGAGATACTGCATATATGGTGCTTTTTAAAATTGTTTAAGAAAACTTTTAATGGAAATCTTTATCAGAGCTGCTTAATTTTTAGTTTTAAATTTTTTTACTATTTGAATTCTTTATCAGGGCTGCTTATAAGTAGCTAAACTCACTGCATTTTCCTTTTTTTATAATTTTTTCGTCCAGGAGTGATGACATGAACAAGATATAAACAAGCTGCGCACGGTGGCTCACATCTGTAATCCCAGCACTTTGGGAGGTAGAGGCGAGAGGATTGCCTGAGCCAACGGGTTTGAGACCAGCCTGGGCAACATTTGTCTCTACAATAAATCAAAAAATTAACTGGGCAGCCGGGCTCGGTGGCTCAGCCTGTAATCCCGCACCTTTGAGAGGCTGAGGTGAGTGGATTGCCTGAGCCCGCAGGTTCGAGACCCACCTGGGCAGGCGAGACCTCATCTCTACAATAAATCAAAAAACTAGCCGGGCGTGGTAGCGCACGCCTGTAGTTCCAGCTACTTGGAAGGCTGAGGCGGAAGGATCGCCGGAGCCCAGTAGGTCGAGGCTGCGGTAGCCGGAAGCGGCCACTGCACTCCAGTCTGGGCGACGGAGTGAGACGCCAACTCAAAAAAAAAAAAAAAATTAACTGGGCATGGTGGCATGCGCCTGTAGTTCCAGATACTTGGAAGGCTGAAGTGGAAGGATCACCCAAGCCCTGTAAGTAGAGGCTGTGGTGATCGTGAGCGTGCCACTGCACTCCAGCCTGGGTGGCAGAGTGAAACTCCAACTCAAAAAAAAAAAAAAGATACAAAAACAAGAGGGAGAAAATAAGTCAGCCTCAAATAACTGTAAAAAATTACTTCTAAATAATGGAATCCCTGAAGTGTTTGAACTCTGTAAATGTTTTTAATACATTGATACGACCTTACCATCTTTGGAGAATAAACTGTACCTATTATTTTGTGATTTCAGTGCACTTGATCTTTTTAACCTCTCAAAAAAAACTGAGAAATTACATTTCTTTGATGTGTTCAAAATGCTATGTGCTTAACAGTCAACACAAATGATATGCATTATATGATCTAAGCCCATCATTACCATATAAAAACAAATTAGGCAATTATGAATTTGGAAATTGTACCCTATTTTACAGAACAAGGGAAAACTAAACAATTTGGACTTATTTTGTGAGTGAACTAAGTGTATCCCAGGTATGGTGAAAAACTTTAAGGCAAGGAAGAAAGCAGAAAAGGGAAAACTCGCAGTTTAGGATGAAGGTTTGAAGATTTCAAGGGGGGTGGGGAATGGCAATTAATCAGGGTCTGACAGTTCTGATGAAATATACTAACCTGTGGCTGGGTTTAAATCTTGGCTCTGCTACTGACTTCAACTTTTTTTTTTTTTTTTTGAGTTGGAGCCTCACTCTGTCGCCCAGACTGGAATGCTGTGGCATGCTCCCAGCCACCACAGCCTCGACCGGCTGGGCTCTGGCGATCCTTCTGCCTCAGCCTTCCAAGTAGCTGGAACTACAGGCACACGCTACCACGCCCAGCTAACTGACTTAAACTTTTATGAGCCTTAGTTTTAAAACATGAGAATACAAATATCTCTTTGTAGGAATGGTATAAGTATGAAACTGAGACAAAATGTATCATGTGTTTAAATGCGCCTGGCACATGATAATGGGTCAGTAAGTGATCATTACTGTTATTGCTGTTATTATTATTATTATTATTTGAGTCAGAGTCTCACTCTGTTGCCCAGGCTGGAGTGCATTGGCACACTCCCAGTCACTGCAGCCTCGACCTGCTGGGCTCAGGTGATCCTTCCACCTCAGCCCTCCAAGTAGCTGGAACTTTACAGTTGCATGGTACCAAGCCCAGCTAATTTTTTTGTGATTTATTGTAGAGACGAGGTCTCACCATGTTGCTCAGTCTAGTCTCGAACCCGTGAGCTCAGGCAATTCTCTCACCCCAGCCTCCCAAAGTACTGGGATTGTAGGCTTGAGCCACCGCACCCAGCCTTATTATTTTTTTGAGTTGGAGTCTCACTCTGTCTCCCAGGCTGGAGTGCATTGGCACGCTCATGGCCACCGCAGCCTTGACCTGCTGGACTCAGGTGATCCTTCCGCCTCCGCCTTCCAAGTAGCTGGAACTACAGGCACATGCCACCATGCCTGGCTAAATTTTTTTATTGTAGAGATGAAGTCTCACCAAGTTGCCCAGGCTGGTCTTGAACCTGTGGGCTCAGGTAATCCTCTCACCTCGACCCTCCAAAGTGCTGGGATGATAGGCGTGAACCACCGCACCCAGCCTATTATTGTTATTTTACCATGGACCTCTTAAAATTTTTTTCCAGATTTATTTTACTCTCTTAGTGTGTACTCAGATTTTTTTTGAAGCCCTTACTGTGCCCTTCTTCTCTGTTGACGTTTCACTAAGTATTACAAGTATTACTAAGCAAGTAATTACTTGTTAATTTTGATGAAGTACTGAAGGGCAGCAACTCTATCATTTCTTGGTGTTTCTCATATAACTTATACTTAGTATTTTGTCTTGTGAGGTAAAAAAGCACTTGGTATATTTGTGACTCAAATCAATAAATAATAGATCATAGTCAGTCTTAGTTCTTTTGTTCTTCTGTTGGCAGCAAGATGATAAGCGAATTTCCAGTGCAGGTTATATGAGCTTCAGCCTTTCCTGCAGTATCACCCTTACTTATTTATTGTTTAATTGCTGATACAGATGCATCTGTAATAAATATTTGGTTTTTGTGATGCGCAAACACAATCCCAATTACAAGGCAACTTAGAAGTTAAAATTGAAATATAAGCAGCTTAACACCAGAATGAAGCAAAATTATATGTGTCTTTTTGCAACAGCAATTCTGATATTTTATACAGTATAATAACAAAGGCATCAATTTCCTTATTTTACAAATTAAAGTTTGGTTTATACATTTTATTGAAATGATTACACTCTAAACATCCACATCATTCCATCTTCATCTTCTTTTTTTTTTTTGAGTTGAACTCTCTCTGTTGCCCAGGCTGGAGTGCAGTGTCATGCACTCACAACCTCGACCTTCAGGGCTCAAGTGATCCTTTCACCTCGGCCTTCCAAGCAGCTGGAACTACAGGCACGAGCCACCACCACACCTGGCTATTTTTTTTATTTATTGTAGAGGTGCAGTCTTGCCAAGTTGCCCAGACTGATCTTGAACCCTTGGGCTCCCAAAGGGCTGGGATTACAGGTGTGAGCACCTGGCTTCATCTTCTTTTTACAAACATTTTTTTTCTTCTATCATTTATTTTATCCTTTTTTATTTTCTATTTAAGAGTCAAATTTATTTGACTTGCAAAGTCAATGTAATATTGTCTGGAACTGGTAGTAGCTCTAACTAAAGCCCAGAACCTGTCAAAGAGAAGTGTACCATCATTGTTAACTTCAACACCTTCTCTCTCAGAATCTCCAGTTACTTAGAATTTCTCAGCAGTGTAGTCTGTTTTGTGTATTTGTTACAGATTTCCCTTGTGAATAGATTTCCAAAATAATTGGAATATTCAGCTAGTATTGTAGTCTTTGATAACTAACATGTTTAAATAATTCAGACCTCTTTTTCATGCAAAGGGGATTGATTCCTGCTTTCAAAGGCATAGGTAGAAAACCTTAGGTTCAAAGTTGGTAATTAATGATAAGAGCAAATTGCTAGTGATGATACAGCTGTATCATAGTGTATTTGTTTGGCTCAGATACTCTAGGAATGAGAATTCTCAGAATTACGTAGCAGAAGTGAAATGTTGCCTGGCTATCCACACTACTAGAAGAAAAATAATGTAGGCCAAGTAAGGGGTTTTATATCTTATGGTGAGATGGTGTTAGATTAAGAAGCATTCCAAATATGCCAGTACTTTTAAACTACTAGCAGACAGTCTTTATGTTACTTCTTCAATGTCTCTTATTTTCCACCTCTTTTAAAGAAAGATAAAACTCAGGAGAAAAATTCACCCAAGGATAAACTCCTAGGGTCTTTAGAAGGAAGTTTTTGGTTTTTTGTATTAGTTTTTTTGTATTATGTGTGGACACCATTGTGACAATTAAATATAGGAATGAAAAACCAGAGAAATCAGGTGAAATCCAAGATCAGCCTTTTTTCTTTCAGCATCTGATTCCCATTTTGGAAACATGCTTTCATTGCCATATTCAGCATTACTTTTTCTTTGCTCTAGCCTGTTGCTCTTCTTAAATGATAAGTAGTATTCTGCTCTACCAATGGTGATCAATTGACATTTGTGCTAGGGTCCTTAAAGGGCTATTTCAGGTTTAGCATCTGTGCTATAGGTATCAAAGTAATCAAAACTGTTAAAAAGGCAAATTATTGTATTGGAAGCTGTTTTCTTTTTATTTCCCAGACATCTTCTCCCATTCATTATCTCCTCAATAGCTATCCTGGGGAATCTTTCTGCCAATTCTTTCCAAGACGCTGGCAACCAAAATGTTAACAGGCTCAGCCCTCTCCTGCCAACCACTAGTTATTCTCATCTCTTCCCTAAATGTTAGTTCCCTTTCCTTCCACCCAGAGCTAGACTTCCTTGGAGGCAAAGGCTGGGAAAATACTGAATTTCTCTCAGTTTTAGCCTCTTAGATGAGAATGATTATGGCATCTACTTGCAGTGCCATTATGAACCATTGGCAATCCCTAATCATTCTGATGATTTAAGGCATAGAATCATCAAAGTCCCAGGTTCATATCTTTCTAAAATGGTAGAAATGGAGGAAGCTCCAAATGTGATACAATACTAAAGTTCCTTATAGCCTTACTTGACAGAGTAAGATAAAACTGATCTCCCTTTCTGATCCAGCCAGTATTAAAATTCTGATTTCCCATGTTCTCAGAAAGAAGAGACTATAATGGTATGTTGGGTGATCTTTCAGCATTCTTAGGTATCTTTTTCTCTAGCAGAATTCTTTCTAAGGATATTGTGTAATAACATAGTATTTTCTTCTTCCAGAGATATCAAGTAGGAAAGTCCTTAGGGGCATCTGATTTGAGGGAAAATCCACAATTCCTCCAGTATATATTTCTGATATTTGTCAGCAATCCTCTGAACATCAAGATGGAAGGCTTTCTTCATTGTCCTTTGTCACGCATTTTGATCTCCTTTTTTAGTTCTTGTTTTAAAGTTCAATGTAAGTAGGAAGATTAGTATAAGAATGGGAAAAATTCATTCACTCTTCTCCATATCCCACTATTTCAACTCATTTTAAAGTTAATATCCAAACCTTCTGACAAATTAAGTCAAGTCAGAATAGAAAAGACATGTTTCCTTTCTTGGAGTTTTTTTTAGAAGTGGTTAGCTCAGTACATGGTGCAAATAGGTGTAATATAAGGCTGTGGGTTCTGCTTGACTATCTGAATAATCACAATAATCCAATAGGTTTGCAGAAATGCATAGAAAATTTACAAATAACATCTAATTTCTTCTTGACAATGGTGAATTGAAGCATTGATAGAAAATATCCCAGGTGAGAAGTTTCAGGTGTGTTCACCTCACCTTCTACCAATCTTCTCACCACAGGTCCTGGTCAATGAATAGACAGATTTGGACCCCTGCTTTCCCCTACTTTGGTCTAAAGGCACAGTGAGATGCCTTTTTGGAGATGATCAATAACTTTTTGCTTGTTTAGTATCATACAAGGAAAGAGTTTATCTGGATCTGTTCCATGCAATGCTCACTGCTACTTAAATGACCTCTGATCTTGTTCGAGGGGGTTGTGTGGCTGGTGACTGAGCTCCAATGACTAGAAGAGTCCTAAGACCCTGTCTCCTAGGAAAGCATAGGAGTTGAGTCCGTTCTAATTCACACAGTTTGGAAGGCTCTGTTCTGGCTGGGGATCATGCTGGATGTGGCTTTGCTTTGGTCAGGGTGGTATGGTGGGCTTTCTTTGGTTCAGAACCTCTCAACTAAGGCCCTACTAGGCTGTATGCCTGTGTGGCCAGCCCTGACTGGGTTGCTGCTTCAGTCGACAGTGTCCGCTGGCTGCGTGAGGCACTATTTGCTGTGGAGCGAGTGGAGGAAGAACCAGAGCGTGAGCTCCGAGAGCCTGAGGAAGAGGAGCTAGGTTTCACAAGGCGGGCTTTTGGAGCTTCAGCATCTTCTCTGAAGAGAAAAAACAGCAAAGATAAACTTTAATACTGGCAGGACTGTGATAGCTTCCACTATGGTTGCTTCCTTCTGAGGTTTCCTAATACATTTCTCAAGCTGTAAACCCGAAATAATAGTGTTGGAATGCAGCCATTTAGAGAAATAGGCTCTTCTTCATTTCTTAAGACTTAATGCTTGGCTTAGGCAAATGTATGTTATGTTAACCCAGAGGTCAGCCCTATTACATTGGAGAAATAGGATCTCACCATTGAGATGATCTAGACGCACTCCTCATTTAGAGTTTGTCTGCATAAAACCTTTCATAGTCTATAGGCTATATCTGGTCATTATTATATGCCCTTTATGAGTGGAAGTGAATCAAAAGTAACATACAGTTGAACTTAGAAGTCTCTGTTGAGGATAGTTTCACAATAAAGTCCAGGTAAGCCAGACTGTCTGTCCCTAGGCTGAACTATGTGCCAGACTAATAATCATTTTCACAGATTTATGGTTAAGAGGAAACAGGAGATTTAAGGTGACTGGTGACTGTGGAGCTGGCCCTAGAAAGGAAGCCTAGTAGAAGTGGGGATTTGGGGAGGTTTACCGAATTTCGTTAGGTCTCTCTTCTTCCTCATATCTCTCTTTGTCTTTCCTTCGGATTAGCAGCCACACCAAGAGGAATATCAGCAGGGCTCCAGCCACTATGCCTGTCACTGCTCCTGCAACCATGCCGATGCTTGGTACATCTATTTTCTCAGAAGCAAAAGCACAAATAAAACAAAACATAAGCTAAGAAATACATAATCTCAAAAAACATAATTCTGGACATGATGAGTATTTCTAGGTCTTTATATCTATCTTTTTTTTTTTTTTTTGAGTTGGAGTCTCACTCTGTCACCAAGGCTGCAGTGCAGTGGCACGCTCACGGCCACTGCAGCCTTGACCTGCTGGGCTCAGGTGATCCTTTCACCTCAGCCAAGTAGTGGCTGGAACCATAGGCATGCTCCATCATGCCTGGCTAAATTTTTTTTATTATTATAGAGACAAGGTCTTGTCAAGTTGCAATCCTCTTGCCTCAGCCTCCCAAAGTGCTGGCATTACAGGCATGAGCTACTGCACCCAGCGTATATCGATCTGCTTGAGTAGTAACCCATCACCCTTTCTTATTGTATGATTGTCCCTCTTGATATTTTAGCAATTGTAGTTACTGAATCACAGATTCAGCAGTTGGCCCAGATTTTAGTGAATAAGTCTGGGTTGGTTCAATGGTAAATAAGAGCTGAAAGTTACTATATCATGGAAGATTTGTTGGCCTTGATAGGATAACATTTAGGCAGTCCTCTGGCTTTGCCAACTTCCCTGCTTTCTCTAACTTCTCCCTTCTCTCACCAGTAAAATAAAAAGGAATGTAAAAAAAAAACCTGAATGTAATAAAAGTTGTTTTTAAAAAGGAATGTAGCCTACAATGTTAGTTAGACTCTGTGGAATTTATCCATGGATCTTAGAAATTCAGAAGTCAAGGTAAATGTGACTTATACGTTAGTAACTTACACTCTTTCATTTATATATCAGATATTTATTAAGTCCCTACCCCGAGCCAGACACAGTTCTAAGCACTAGTGAAGACAGACAGTGTTTCCATTTTTGTTGAGTTTACATTCCAGAAGGGGAAAACCATAATAAACAAGTAAATAAAGATAATTTCAGATAATAGAGATATTCTGTGAAGGCAAAGGTGAATGAGTGATATTTTAGAGGGGGAATGGAGAGATACCACTTAAGTTTGGGTGATTAGAACTTTGAGGATGTGACATTTGAGTTGAGATATAAAAGATATTAAAGACTATCGTGCTGATCTAGAAGGTGTATTTTAGGCAGAAGGAATAGCAAATATGATGAATGTGAGTGGGTCTGGAGCATACTGAGCAAAGGAGAGTGCAGAGAGATGAGGTCACAGAGACAGGAAAAGACCAGCTCACATAGAGCCTTATAGGACATGGCAAGGATTTTTTTAAAAGAGCAATGGAAAGGTGGCATGATATAAATTATATTTGAGAAAGTGCACCATGGCTGCTCTAGGGAAAATGGATTGTAGAAAGGTAGGAAAGAAAACAGGGAGGCTTGACTATAGATGATGATAGATTAGGCTAAGGTGAGAGTAATTTTCATAGGCAGATGGATATTGCCTATATTTTGGAAGTACAGTCAGGAGAACTTACTGTTTATTCTTGTCCTATTATTTGTTGTTGTTGTTGTTGTTGTTGTTGTTGTTTTGAGTTGGAGTCTCACTCTGTCGCCCAGACTGGAGTGCAGTGGCCGCTCCCGGCCACCACAGCCTTGAACTGCTGGGCTCCAGCGATCCTTCTGCCTCAGCCTTCCGAGTAGCCGGAATTACAGGCACGTGCTACCACGCCCAGCTGATTTTTTTATTTATTGTAGAGATGAGGTCTTGCCAAATTGCCCAGGCGGGTCTCGAACCCGCGGGCTCAGGCAATCCACTCACCTCAGCCTCCCAAAGTGCGGGATTACAGGCTGAACCACCGAGCCCGGCTATGTCCTATTATTTTTATAAAAGCTAAATGACCTCTTAATATTTCATTTTTTTAAAGAAATTGCACTTTTGGCCAGACACAGCAGCTCATGCCTATAATCCCAGCACTTTGAGAGGCCAAAGTGGGAGGATTACTTGAGGCCAGGAGTTCAAGACCAGGCTGGGCAACATAGTAAGACCCCATCTCTACAAAAAACATTTTTAAAATTAGCCAGCTGTTATGGTATGCCTGTAGTCCTAGCTACTTGGGAGGCTGAGACCGGAGGAATGCTTGCTCCCTGGAGTTCAAGGCTGCAGTGGTCTGTGACTGCATCACTGCACTCCAGTCTAGACAACAGAGCAAGAAATAAATAAATAAATAGGCCTGTGGATACCTTTATTTAAGGTCTCAAAGCACTGGAGTTTATTTTATCTCATTAATTTCAATTAGAGAATGCTGTTTTCCTCACTGCCCCATCTCCAACATATACATAATCTAGATAGATTATCTATTAATACAAATTTAGGTTGCTTTTAGTTTTTCACAGTTGAAAATAATATGACCAGATATGGTAGTGGCTCATGCCTGTAATCCCAGTACTTGGGGAGGGGGAGGTGAGAGGATTGCCTGAGCCCAGGGGTTTGAGACAAGCCTGGGCCAACTTGGTGAGACTTCGTCTTTACAATAAATCAAGAAAAATTAGCCAGGCATGGTGGCACACACCTGTAGTTCCAACTACTTAGAAGGCTGAGATGGAAGAGTTGCTGAGCCCAGCAGGCAGGGCTGCAGTGGCCACTGCACTCCAGCCTGGGAGACAGAGTGAGACTCCAACTCAAAAAAAAAAAGAGAAAAGAAAAGAATGTGTTATTTTCCATATGTATTTGCACATTTATGGAATGTCTCTCTAAAGGATAAATTTACAGAAGTATTGCTGGATAAAATGGAATACACTTTTGCATCTGAAGTAAAATGGATCACTAGTTGTGCTATGGTCATACAACTAAATACTATAACAAGATAAGCATACAGTAGCTACAAGCAACAACAATGATGAATCTCAAAAACATAATGTAGAATGAAAGAAACCAGACACAAATGGAATGATTCCATTTATTTAAGGTTTTAAGACAGGAAAAGTAATCCATAAAGTTAGAAATCTTGATAATGAAGAGGTGGTGAGAGGTAGTGACAGGTTCTTAATCACGATTTGGTTTACATGAGTATATTTTTGAAGATGTATCAAGCTATACACTTACCCTTCTTTGTGTGTATGTTACCTTAATATATTTACCCCCCTCCCAGAAATTTACAGATTAAGCTAAACTGTGCTAACTATAAAAGCACATGTTTCTCCATAGCCTTTCTTTTTTTGTTGTTGTTTTTTTGAGTTGGAGTCTCACTCTGTCACCCAGACTGGAGTGCAGTGGCCGCTCCCGGCCACCGCAGCCTCAACTCGTTGGGCTCCAGCGATCCTTCCACCTCAGCCTTCCAAGTAGCTGGAATTACAGGCGTGCGCTGCCACGCTCGGCTAATTTTTGATTTATGGAGATGAGGTCTCACCAAGTTGGCCGGGCGGGTCTCGAACCCCTGGGCTCAGGCAATCCACTCACCTCAGCCTCCCAAAGCATGGGATTACAGGCTGAGCCACCGAGCCCGGCTTCCATAGCCTTTCTAATACTGGCTCTACGGTTTTTGTATTTACTACTAATCTGATAGTTTAAAATAAAAAGAATGATTTCTTCTTAACCTGGTGGGGGAAGAAAATCCATGGGTGTGAGGGGATGGGATAGAGTCCCCCCCCCCCTTATTTATGTTTAGTGACCGTTTGTATTTTTTTCTGTGAACTGCATGTTGCATTTTTGTAAAAAGAATTATCTGAAACTTGAAAATAGATAAAAGAAGTACAGTGCTTGGCAATTCACATCTCTTTAGGGGCAACTTGTAGACCTTTGTCTAGTAGAGATGGAAATAATTGCTGCTCCAGTTAAACACGACCACAGAAATTGTAGGACATTAACCAGTTTGATGTTTAACCCAGCAATCTTAACATCTTTGTTAAATTGTCTCTATATACCTAACTTTTCAAATGCTCTTTGGTCCACTTTTATCATCTTACTAGCTCCATCATTAGGTAATGAATTAAATACAATCTTTAATTTGTCAGAAATAAAAAAGATTTTACCTTTTTGAAAATTATACTTCAACATTCTGTGCCCATTTTGGGTAAGCTATTTTCTCACTAATTTGAAAGAGTTCTTTATTGGGTATTTATATACTTTGGTTATTAGATTTTACACTGCTGGTTAAAAACATGTCCACATAATTATTTGCTACTTCTCCCTTCTAAAGGTACAGCTTCATTCTCCTCCCTTTGAGCATAGTCTGGACTTAGTGACTCACTTTTTCTTTTCTTTTTGAGTCAGGGTCTCACTTGTCACCTGGGCTGGAGTGCAGTGGCACAATCACAGCTCATCGCAGCCTCAACTTCCTGAGCTCAGGTGATCCTTTCGCCTCAGCCTCCTGAGTAGCTGGCATCACAGGCATATACCACCATGCCTGACTAATTTTTTTATTTTTATTTTGTAGAGGTTTTGTATATAGGTCTCGCTATATTGGCTAGGCTGATCTCAAACTCCTGAACTCAAGCAGTTCTCTCACCTCAGCCTCCCAAAGTGCTGGGATTATAGGCATGAGCCACCATGCCCAGCCCGACTCACTTCTAATAAATAGAATATAACAGAAGTGATGGTATGTCACATTTGAGGCTTCGCCGTAAAAGCTTTGCTGCACTCTGTCTTAGATCTTAAATCTTAGATCACTCTTTCTTCAATCCTTCCTCTATCAGATCATTCCCTATGGGAGCTAGCTGCTCTGTTAAGAGCCTTATGTAGAGGCCTGTGTGGTAAAGAGCTGAAGCCAACAGCCATGTGAATGAGCTATCTTAGAGGCAGATCCTCCAGCACCAGTCAACATTGTGATGGCTGTAGCCGTAGTAGACATCTTGCTCACTCTTCTGAGGAGAGACACAGAGCCAGACCTTCTAGCTAAGCCACCCCCAAATTTTTGACCCACAGAAACGAGATAATAATGACCATTTTAAGCCATGATGGTTTGGGGTCGTTTGTTATACGGAAGTAGGTGATAGACACACACTCAGTTTGTTTTTGTCTTTTCACTTGGTTTCTAGATTATGAGCCTGGCATACTATTTATTGCACTGAGTAACTGTGTGTGTGTGGTTTTTTTTGAGTCAGAGTCTCACGCTGTCGCCCAGGCCACCACAGCCTCAACCTCCTGGGCTCAAGCGATCCTTCCGCCTCAACCTTCCAAGTAGCTGGAACTATAGGCATGTGCCACCATGCCTGGCTAATTTTTAACTTATTTATTGTAAAGATGAGGTCTCGACAAGTTGCCCAGACTGGTCTCGAACCTGTGGGCTTAGGCAATTCTCTCACCTCAGTCTCCCAAAGTGCTGGGATTATAGGCGTGAGCCTCTGCACCAGGCCTGTTATTTGTTTTTAAAACTGGTGTTCATTCAGTCCCTTCCTAGGCCTGGTAAATTTATTTGGGGGCTGTTAATTCACACATATTTGTAAATATAGAGTCAGATATAATTGTCAAATGGGCCTAGCAAACTTAATTTATTTTGAAATCAATTTATTTTGGTGATAGCCATATCCTTCTGGAAATAAGACTTTGACCTTGACCTTATTCTTACTCATGATTAAAATTGAGCTACAATGCAAAAACAACCTCTCTGAATGCTTACACTGTACAGTTACTCGCACCACACAGCGTTCTTTCCCAGCTTCATTGCCTGCTGTGCACTGGTAGAGTCCAGAGGATGACATGGTGAGATTCTGCAGCAGAACTCGTCCAGGGTTGTTGTAGTCTGCATAAGCAGAAGAATGACTGTAAATCCCCTTAGTGAAAGCATCTATATTTATTTATTTAATCATTGACCCAAGATTCTATAATACAATTTAATATGGATGACATGGAAGAAAAGATCCCTTTTTGGAACATGAGAAGAGAGGTAAACATTCTTTTAAGTTGTAGCACATCCTCAAAAGTTACAAAATATTGTGAACATTTAAAGGATACTAAAGATACTTAGATATAGTGGATTTATAGAGTACATTTCTATAACCTCTTACCACTTATACATGCCCTTTGAGGAAATAAAAGATTAATTTTCTGTCCTAGTTTATGGATTTAAAAAATGGAGTTCAAGAGGTTCAGCAGGGTATTCAAGGTTACGTAGTGAGTTTGACAAAGTCAATTTAAAATTCATGGATAGAGTGCTATCTGGACTCAGTAGACCCGTAGGAAGATGACTTACCAATCCTAGATTTGGGAGGCAGATGTTCATCCTCTCCTTCCTTCTCTCGGATTCGCTGCCAGTAGTACACAATGGGCTTTGTGCCAGAGGATGACTCACACTGCAAAGTCAGGTCACTTCCTTCTGTCAGCTCTCCTTCCAACTCACACTTGGGCTTGGATGGTCTCACTGGCCCCCCAAAAAAGTGTAATGATGTAAAGATCCCTAAACTTCAGATTCAATGGAAAACTAGGTCTTGTTGAGTTGTTTCTTCAGCCATTCTTTATGGTCAACTTGAGTTGAGGATTCAACTCGCCATGCTTTACATTACTCCCAGAAGAACACCCAGTTCCATCCCCTAAGCACACATACCCCCAATTCCAGTTGCTACCAGTGATGCTGTTGTAATTTTCAAGGCCGCCTCAGAAACTCCCTTATCACTTCTCAAAGAAAATACAGTTATTTACTGGAAATTTTAGGAAAGTTGAGCGTGATTTTACTGATACTGAAACAGGGATAGAAGTTCATTAATTTGGAAGCAATTAAGTAGAATTTAGTAGCTCTTGCTGTCAAAAACAGAAGTGAACTTGAATCATCTGAGAGACTTAAAATAGAAGGATACCATTCAGATATTTATGGATATCTAAATTTTGTAATCAGCTCTCATGGAAAATTGTGATTATATTTTCTTTTTTCATTACAGCTAAAATACAGAAAATGCTTCTTAGGGAACTGAACTAGGTGGCCTTTGAATGTATAATACAAAACACTGAACAGAAGTTTTTGTAACACCGTGGTGCATCTGACTATCCCTCCCAGAGACCTTATGAATAGGATGTAGGTGTTTACCTTGGCACCCTGCCTTACCTAAGACTTTTAAGATGACATGGCTCCACACATAGCGCCCTGAATTCTTCACCTTGCAGGTGTACCGGCCCTCATCACTGGGCTTCAGAGGTTCAATCTGCAGGGAGGCATCTCCTGCCAGGAAATTGGAAGCAAAGGCCACTCGGCCCTTCTGTTCCTCAGTCAAGTTATTGTAGACGTGATGACTGGAGTAGGTGATCACCTGTGGGATAGACCAAGGTCAGGTCACATAGTGTGGCTCTCAGCCTTCCTCTCCTGCTGATGTCAAGATGAGGAAAAGGACTACTCCTAATGGTACAAAGTAGTCAAGTCAGGCTGATTCTAAGGCTCAAGAAATCTCAGTTCTATGTAAAAGTTACAAGTACAATACATTTGCCTAGGCCTTGCTTCTCCTTCCAAGAATAATACCTCATATTTGTGTAGCATTGGGCAACCCTTTGGGTCCCCTCCCACTGTGGGAGTTTTCTGTCCTCTCAATAAATCCTGCTTTCTCAAAGAAACAAAAAACAAACCAAAAAAAAAAACAAAAAAACCCTCATATTTGTGCCCATTTAATTATTTCATTAAGTGCTCAGAACTACTCCATATTATAGATAAGAAACTTTACATTTGGGTTACATACTGAAGGTCACTCAGCTAAGTTAAGGAAAGGAGGAAATTGTACAAGAGTACGTCTATACATACATTAAACCTAGAATATTTCTGCAAGGGTACACAATACATGGATGGTATCAGTAGTTGACTGAGGAAAATTGAGAGAATAGAGGATAAGGATTCCTTTTTCTGTCTTTGGCATTTTCTGCATGGGATCTGTTCAAAGTACACCATACAACTTTTACGTGCCATTTAGTTTATTTTTCACCACAGTTTTTCCAAGTAACTCCCATTTTACAGACAAGTGGCAGAACAAGATTTGAATATAGGTCTTCTAAGGCTATTCTTATATACTGTTACTTCTTTCCCCACATGTATTCATTTAACTACTCTTTATTGTTCTTCCAGAATGTCTGGAAATGAAGGAGTAAAAGTGAAACTGAAAAATCTGTTTTGTTGAGAGTCTTCATGAAGGGACTGAAGACGTTATGATATAGTGGAAGTTAGTGGTTAAAATTCAGATATGGCCTGGCTCGGTGGCTCAGCCTGTAATCCTGTGCTTTGGGAGGCTGAGGTGAGTGGATTGCCTGAGCCTGCAGGTTCGAGACCCGCCTGGGCAACTTGACAAGACCTCATCTCTACAAAAAATCAAAAAATTAGCTGGGCGTGGTAGCACGCCCCTGTAGTTCCAGCTACTTGGAAGGCTGAGGCGGAAGGATTGCCGGAGCCCAGCAGGTCGAGGTTGCGGTGGCTGGGAGTATGCCACTGCACTCCAATCTGGGCAGCAGAGTGAGACTCCAACTCAAAAAAAAAGAAAAAAAATTCAGATATGAACCGGGCGTGGTGGCTCATGCCTATAATCCCAGCACTTTGGGAGGCCAAGATGAGAAGATTGCCTGCGCCCACAGGTTCGAGACCAGCCTGGGCAACTTGGTGAGACCTCATCTCTATAATAAATCAAAAAAATTAGCTGGGCGTGGTGGTGTGTGCATTGTAGTTCCAGCTACTTGGAAGGCTGAGGCGGAACGATTGCCTAAGCCCAGCAGGTCGAGGCTGTGGTGGTTGGGAGTAGGCCACTGCCCTCCAGCCTGGGTGAAAGAATGAGACTGCAACTAAAAAAAAAAAAAAAAAAAAAATCAGATCTGATACTGAAGGCTTAATTGTTTGGTTTTCCTCCTTGTTTTGGCTTTAGTGTGGAGTAGTAAGAGGAATTTAGATGGAAAAAATTCTGTTCTTTCCTACCACAAAATGCACATGAGTTTCATGTTTGTTTTCCTAGCTATGGAGACCAATAGATTTTCCCAACAGAAAGAATAAGTGTTGATTTTTACTGAATTTTCATCTGCCTTCATCATAATCTCTAGTTCTTTAATCTTTCCTTGGATTCTCATAGTCCATCACCTCGCTCCAGTCATAGAAACCAAGACTTTTTAGCTGGGCGTGGTAGCGCGCGCCTGTAGTTCCAGCTACTTGGAAGGCTGAGGCGGAAAGATTGCCGGAGCCCAGCAGGTCGAGGCTGTGGTGGCCGGGAGTGGCCACTGCACTCCAGTCTGGGCAACCGAGTGAGACTCCAACTCAAAAAAAAGAAACCAAGACTTCAAAGCCATATGACTTCAACTTTGTTTCCCCTGCCACTCAGCAATGATATTCTTAAACTTATTTGATTTAAACGTAAACAAACATTTGTGGATGCCTGCTTCTCATCGGGTCTGGATGAAGGTATTCAGATGAGTGAAACTCTCCAGGTAATTTATAATCAGGTGGCATTAACAGGGAAAGAAGTATAAACATAGAAAAAAGAATGTTACTTGAAATAGTATCAGAAAGAGTATCCCAGAAAAGTTGGTAGCATATGAATTAGGCTTTGAAAGTTGAGTAGACTAAGAGATGAGATGCAGGAAGAGGAGGGCTGGAAAGAGCATTCCAGTTACATAGAAGGGCACTAAAAAAAGCATGCAAGCATATGGGAGTCTCCTAAGCACATTTCTGGCTGCAGCTGTTCCAAATTGTTTTCACTCTACTTAAGTCTTAACCTCATCCTCAATCATGTGATGCTCTGCAGCTTATCAGATGCTTTCCTCAAAAGATTAAAAGCCATCTGATACAAAGTTCGTCAATTCTGTCTCCATCATGTCTATTGTCGTCATCCATTTTCCCCTTACCACCTCTCTGAGAAAAATACTTTCTCCTTTCTCTGCATATTCTTTTTCTTCAGCAAATATTTATTGAGCTTATGTGTCAGGTCCCATGTCCATCACTGAGAAAACAGGCAGGAATGACACAGTTCCCACACTGAAGACTTCACAGTCTTGGGGGAGGTAGGGAGGAGAAACAGGTAAGAGAACATTAACCACTGTAACCTAAAACATTTTCATTCGATATTACCCTCTCATTTCAAATACCACTATTGTGTATCTATCCTCAACATGTTTTTGAGCTCCAGTTTCATATTTCGAGCTGCCTGGCTGCTGTGTACTTCTGTCTTCTCCAGTCCACCCTACATACTGCTGCCAAGTTAATCTTATTAATGTAAATAATAAGATTATGATTAATGTGAAATTCACATGAACTCTTTTCCAGCTCAAAAACCGTTAATGGCTCCAATCACCTCTGAACAATGACCAGACCCAGGCTAACCTCTATGTTACCTTCTCAATCTCATTCCTTATTTAGTCTACTTCACATACCTGAGTCCAATCAGATGACATTATTTCCCTTTCTTTAATATGTGTTGTGCTTTTTTGTGCTCTTATGCCTTTGCTCACTGCATTTGCTGTTTATTCTTTTCAGTCCAAAATCAATATTAACTCCCCACAAAGCCTTTCCTGATATGACATTCCGACTGACAACGTTCTCTTTACTCTCATCCATAGAATTTCTTTGCACCATTTGTATTTCAGGAGGAATTATCAAAGACTTTGAAGTGGGCAAATAGATTGCTGGGTGCCTTTTCTATTATGCTAGGTATTATCCAGGGAACCTTTCAGGGTTATCTGATTTTATTTACATCTGTTGTCTTTGGCTAGGCTGTTTTGCACTCTGCAGTTCTTTATTCAATAAGCATTTATTTAAAAAAAAAAAAATAAGGAAGGTTGAGGTGGAAGGATCGCCTAAGCCCAGCAGGTCGAGTCTGTGGTGGCCATGAGCATGCCACTGCACTCCAGCCTGGGTGACAGAGTGAGACTCCAACTCAAAAATAAAAAATTAATTTAAAAAACACTCTGCTTGGTACTGTGCTAGAGATAAAAACAATACAAAAAAATGAATATTCTAGTGTTCAAGGATAATTATTTTAAAGTAAAACTATGTCTCTCATATATATGGAAGAGAAATGTGTCAAAGATTTTACTTCATTCAGAAATTAATGATAGAACTAGTAAGATGTTCAAACCAGTTCAAATGAGAATTAGGACTAGAAGAGATTTATATTCATTTGCATCTCTATGAACAAGAATGATTTATATAGCTATAGATAAGAAACATGCGAATCACCATCAGCCATCCACAAGTTAATTTCTTTGTGGAAATTAATACATGAGAAATATTAGACCCAAATTTATCTCTGGAAAAACTTGAACTCTAAACCTTTTAGATTTTAAAAGGTGAAAGCCCTTGCCCAAGATGGATTTTAGAATTTAGATTGGAACTCCAAGATTTCTGGAGATAAATTCCTTTTCTTGCTCCCTCCTCCCATAGCATGCAGCTTTTCCTCCTCCCCCTCTCCATAACTTGAAGCTTTTATTGAAAAGAATGCAGAAATCAAGACAAAACATCTGTGTAGGAATAAAGACTGAACTTTTGACTGGAATAATGCATTTATTGTACTTTTTTAGACTGTTTTTTAACATGAAGACGATATTCAGGATGTATCTACCAATAGTGTGTGTGAGGGAAATCTGCATTTTATGGGGGAAGGGGACTGGGCGGGAAAGGACTTTATCTCCAGAACTCTTGAGTGCCAGGCAGAGTTCTGAAATCCATCTTGAAAAAGGACCTTAACCTTTTAGAATCTAAAAGATTTAGAGTTCAAGTTTTCTGGAGATGAATTAGGGTCTAATTTTTATCAATATTAAAAGGAAATTAGAATAACAGTTCCTATCCCACTGACCTCACAGATTTAGACCAAGAATTTTTAAAAAGACAATCTGTGAAAGGGTATTCATTGTTCCTTCACTCAGTGACCATTTAGTGGCCACTCTGTGCCAAGTATAATGCTTGTCTCTTTATGAATGTGAACTAAATAGGGAAATGAAATCCATGAACACCTCTCTCTCTCTCCCTCTCTCTCTCCCTCCCTCCCTCTCCCTCTCTCCCTCTCTCCCTCTCTCTCTCTCTCTCTCTCTCCCCCTCTACCACTGTAGCCGCCACTTTAATAAATCTCTTGGTCCCCAACGGGTAAAAAAAAAAAAAAAAGAAAGAAAGAAATCCATGAACACAATGCTGTCCGTTAGTTTCAGGATTTTTTTTTTTTTTACGTGTATTTATTTTGTGCTAAGCACTGTTCTTAGTACTTTACAAATATTAACTCCTTGTATTAAAAAAAAACCATGAGCCAGGCTCGGTGGCTCAGCCTATAATCCCAGCGCTTTGGGAGGCTGAGGTGAGTGGACTGCTTGAGCCCACGCATTCAAGACCTGCCTGGGCAACTTGGCAAGACCTCATCTCTACAGTAAATCAAAAAAATGAGCCAGGCGTGGTAGTGTGCACCTGTAGTTCCAACTACCTGGAAGGCTGAGGCGGAAGGATCACCAGAGCCCAGCAGGTCGACGCTGGGGTGGCCATGAGTATGCCACTGCACTCCGGCCTGGGCGACAGAGTGAGACTCCAACTCAAAAAAAACACAAAAAACAAGCCGGGCTCGGTGGCTCAGCCTGTAATCCCGCGACTTTGGGAGGCTGAGGTGAGTGGATTGCCTGAGCCCGCGGGTTCGAGACCCGCCTGGCCAACTTGGCGAGACCTCATCTCTACAATAAATAAAAAAAATCAGTCAGGCGTGGTAGCACGCGCCTGTAATTCCGGCTACTCCGAAGGCTGAGGCGGAAGGATCGCCAGAGCCCAGCAGGTTGAGGCCACCGTACTCCAGTCTGGGTGACAGAGTGAGACTCCAACTCAAAAAAAAATAAAAAAAAACACAAAAAACCATGATACAGTGAAACAAGATTAAGGAGATTAAGGAGGTGAGTCATCAATAAACTGCTTAGACTTAAGGCCATTCTTTTGTTTAATATTTGTTAAATGCCTTCTGTGGTGGCCATATATATATATTTTTTCTTTCTTTCTTTTTTCTTTTTTCTTTTTTGACCCTGAGGTGTATCTTCAGAAACTATACATATTTTAGTCTGAAGCCGGGCAGCTGCAGCTTGTTGCTGCTAGAATGATGTAGTTGTTTGGCTCCTCTTGTATTCGTTGACATCACTAATGAATAACTCCACTCCTTTGTTGAGGCTGGGCATCCCAGAGAGGCCTTCTTAGGGCCAGGAAGAGGTTTCTATCCTATTCTTACCCCTTACAATACAACTAGCTTCTTATATCCAGCACCATTTCTAAATGATTGCTTAGTTCCACCTTGCTGTTTTTTTTCTTTTCTCCCAGACAAAACCTATGAACTCTGACCTGGAAAAATCCTCTCACTATTTTGCAAATAATTCCATAGGTTTTTAGCACTCAACTGAAAGTCCTCTGCTTTAGACACAGACCAGGAAGAGCTAGGATCACAGCCCTTCTCCTGGTTGTGGTACTTACTTGTTTTAAATGTTTGCAGGGTGGGTAGACGCTATCAGCCCCATACCCTGTTGCATAGGAAGAATAGTTTCTTGCCAGTGAAAGGAGCTACCTTAGAAATGCCAAACTGCTGGGACAATGGGGAGAGGAGGAAATGTCTTAGCAACCGAAAAAACTGGAAGCTCTAGAGCTTATCTCCACTCAAGACTGAAAGTTAGGGGCAAGTGAGCTTGGAACACGTCATAGGTACTCAGTGTGATTTTCTTTTTTTCGGATTTGTCCATATTTTCCCCAGGTGCATAATTATCTACAAGGAAGGTCGGTTTGTGCTTGCTAGGAAGAATGAAGAGATAACTAAGCCAAAAGACAGTAAAGAGCTAGGTAATTTTTATGTTTTGTGGGCTTTGAGAGGTTGGTAACCTTTTTTGTCTTGAGGGCCTTGAAATTTTTCTTGTTTATTTTAGTATTTGGGCAAGCATCAGGAGATATCCTTGTACTGAAAGGTACATTTGACTTTGGAGAGCCTTAGTAGCAGTGGCCTAGAGTAGAATCTGGCTGCTTTGGATTGCTACTAACAGTACAGCAGGGGTCTCAAACTGTTTTGAACTGACTCATATTAATATGTTTTTCTTCATGAACACATATAGCATACACATATATGATGGGAAATATATGTTTTATGAAAGAATCTACGTGCAATACACTCTGATATTGTCTAGTCTATGTTAATGTTAAAACAACAAAACCAAAACAAAATTTCTGACCACATAGCATATACCAATGGGTTATAGAAAAACCACAGACTTTGAGAAACCACTGTATGCAGCACAGAGAGTGACTGAGAGTGCTGACTAGGAAGTCAGACGATCTACATTCAAACGGAAGTTGCTCTACCTAGTGCTTTGCTTCTCAGTTCAGTTAACCTTTCTAAATCTTAAGGTTATCAACTATAAAACTGGCCTGAGCTACTTACGAGAATTTTCTAGGAGTAAGATAGTAAGCACTCAAAGATTAGTATCATTTTTATTAAGCTGAATCAAGAAAGCCCCTAAGGTTTCCAAAATGGTTCAGCCCAGTGCCCCAAGAATATTAATCACTTCATTCATTTGTATTGCAAAATTCCCCTGGCTGAAAACCTCCGTTTCCCCTCACTTGTGCACACTGATGAGGCTTCCCCCTGGATGTGGTACCTAAGGCAGTGCAGTCAGGACCATGTCTCATCTTTTATTTTATTATTATTATTTTTTGAGTTGGAGTCTCACTCTGTCGCCCAGGCTGGAGTGCAGTGGCACGCTTATGGCCACCGCAGCCTTGATGATCCTCGGTGATCCTTCAGCCTCAGCCTTCCAAGTAGCTGGAACTACAGGCACGTGCCACCATGCCCAGCTAATTTTTTTGATTTATTGTGGAGATGCGGTCTCACCAAGTTGCCCGGGCTGGTTTTGAACCCACGCGCTCAGACAGTCCTCTCACCTCGGCCTCCCATAGTGCTGGGATTATAGGTGTGAGCCACCACGCCTGACCCCTTGTCCTCACATCTCTGAATCCCTTAATCCCCAAAATGATATTCCTTGGTTCTGAACAGTGTTTTCTGATGTGTCTTTGGCTTTAATCATGCAGTTTTTTCCTTCTGAAATGCTTCTCCCTCTTTTATTTTTTGCCTACCAACACCTATACAAGGCCTTGAGGTCAAACTCAAGAGCTGCTTTCTGTGTGTAGCCTTTCCTAGCTCCCCAATCAGAATGTTGACTTCCTTCTTCAACCTTCAGTGTTTTGGGCATATCTCTACCACAGAGCTGAATACATTTAAGTAGGCTTGACTCCATCCTGTTTTTCTTCCCTTTCCCCAAAATCCTGTCCTGATTTTTTTTTTTTTTTTTGTGTTGGAGTCTCTCTGTCGCCCAGGCTGGAGTGCACTGGCACTCTGGCTCCGGCGATCCTTCTACCTTAGCCTTCCAAGTAGCTGGAAATACAGGCATGTGCTACCACACCCAGCTAATTTTTTGATTTATTGTAAAGATGAGGTCTCACCAAGTTGCCCAGGTGGGTCTCAAACCTGCAGGCTCAGGCAATCCACTCACCTTGGACTTTCAAAGCGCGGGATTACAGGCTGAGCCACCAAGCTGGCCCTGATTTTTTTTTTTAAAGAGACAAATTTCACTGTGTTGCCAGGATTGTCCAATATTTAATGAAAAAATAAGTAGCATACAGAGAAGCATCTGACATCTTTGGAAAGCAGAGATTATACCATTGCAAGATAGCCTTATAACGTAGCAGAAATCTTTACAGAGAGAGAGAAGACACCAAGGTTACTTTGCAAGGAAACAGCATTTATTTGTGCTAGCACCTGCTCAGGGGATTCGCATCCAAAGGCTGAGCCTGGAATGCGGGGAGGCATTGCCTTATACATTTTAGTTTCTATACATGGAGGCAGTTTGGCATTATCCATTTGATTGGATATTTTGTAGCTGGAAGCGGCAGTTAGCATTACTTATTACACACTGATTGGTTTTACATAATTATTTCATTTGCATGTCCTATTTGCTGATTGGTTTACAAGATCACTATCCTGATTGGATTCTGCCAAAAGTTTGAACATGGAGCCCTCCAAAGTGAAAAGCCTGGGAAAAAAGTAGCACAAAAAGCAGGAAGTAACTTATTTTCCCTTTTATTATTCCTGCATTTTCAGAAGGGCCCCTGCCTCAATAATATAATTAAATAGCAATTATCTAATATACAAATTTCACATACCTTTCTCACATGGATTGGGTCTCAACTACAGCCTTGCAATTTGGCTCAGACACATTCTATATCCCTGATGTGGGTTTCTTTGTTCTTTTTTTTTTAATACTAAGAAATGTAGTTGTGAGACTAAACTGTTTATGAAGGTGTGATGGGAAAAAAATGAACATCAATTTAATAATTTTGCAAACAAAGATAAATATATAAAGTGCAGCTGTTGTGGGGCTATTTGCTTTATGGCATTCCTGGTGGAGCTAGGACAATTTGTTAGGACTTGTATGGAGCAGATGGGTCAGTCAACTTTCTGGCACTTGTTCTGCTGTGCCATGCATGGCCCGCACAGCAATCATACAACTGCTTTGAACGGAGATGATACAGGTCTCTTGGTGTTTTAGATCAGGATTCTTCTTGTTCAAAGCCAAAGGGAAAGGGGAAAGTGAAGCATGAGAGGCTAGGCATGGGAACTGGAATATGTATGTCCTCATTTCCTCTATTTGAAAAATAGAAGAGAAACATTTTTTTTTTTTTGAGTTGGAATCTCACTCTGTCGCCCAGGCTAGAGTGCAGTGGCACACTCTTGGTGACCCCAGCTCACACCGATCCTTCCGCTTCAACCTTCCCAGTAGCTAGGACTACAGGTGTGCACTATCACACCTGGCTAATTTTTTAAAATTTATTTATTGTAGAGACAAGTTCTCACCAAATTGCGTGGGCTGGTCTCAAACCCACAGGCTCAGGCAGTCCCCTTGCCTCGGCCTCCCAAAGTGTTGGAATTACAGGCTGAGCCACTGAACCCGGCCAAGAAAGATTTCTGTTCTGTGTTCCTGGCTGACCTTGGGAGAGGTAGTCACTTTCACTTTGGAAATGCAGTTATGTTTCCATTCCTAGGACCAGGAGGAAAGCTCCAGCGTTCTAATGGCCATGCTATTTCAAGGCTGAAATTCAGATATTTTGTAGACTACCTATCCATTTCCAAATGTTCCCTGCATGCTTTGAACATCCTTGACAAAGGTGATAAAAACATTTCTTCTCAGATTGAAAGGCAAAGCTAAACTTAGGATCTACGTCATTGGTAGCCTACTTTAAGTATCACAACATTCCAACTTTTCCTGTATTTTCTTTCTCAGTCACCCTCACTCTCATTCCCAACACCCTGGCAACTATTTTTTTTTTTTTTGAGTCAGGGTCTCACTCTGTCATCCAGTGGTGTGATCACGGCTCACTGCAGCCTCCACCTCTGGACTCAGGCGATCCTTCCACCTCAGCCTTCCAAGTAGCGGAACTACAGGTGTGCACTACCACGCCCAGCTAATTTTTGATTTATTGTAGAGATGAGGTCTCGCCAAGTTGCCCAGGCGGGTCTCGAACCCGCGGACTCAGGCACTCCACTCACCTCAGCCTCCCAAAGGCGCGGGATTACAGGCTGAGGCACCGAGCCCGGCTTCTCCCCTTTCTTTTTAAAAACATTATTTAATTTATTTATTTAAGAGACAGGGTTCACTATGTTTCCCAGGCTGGTCTCAAACTCCTCTTCTCAATCCTTCTGCCTCAGCCTTTCAAGTGACTGGGATTACAGACATGAGCCACTGCTATGATGTCTTCTTCACTAGTGTATCCCGGTACCTAGTGTGACATACAGTAAGTGCTAAATAAATTTGTGTAATCTGAATGATTGAATAAATGACCATGCTTACTTTAGAATATCAACTGAAGACACATAGGGAATTATGACTACTTAAAGCCAACCATATTAGTGGCCTTTCTTTTTCTTTGAGTTGGAGTCTCACTCTGTCACCCAGACTGGAGTGCAGTGGCATGCTCATGGCCACCGCAGCCTCGACCTGTTGGGGCTCCAGCGATCCTTCTGCCTCAGCCTTCCAAATAGCTGGAACTACAGGTGCGCGCTACCACGCCCGGCTAATTTTTTGATTTATTGTAGAGATGAGGTCTCGCCAAGTTGCCCAGGCAGGTCTCGAACCCGCAGGCTCAGGCAATCCACTCACCTCAGCCTCCCAAAGCACGGGATTACAGGCTGAGCCACTGAGCAATAATTAATATTCCTA
>CAUYQG010066882.1:0-12035 GCA_963574415.1 Tarsius wallacei | reverse complement strand
GGATCGCCGGAGCCCAGCAGGTCGAGGCTGCGGTGGCCGGAAGCGGCCACTGCACTCCAGTCTGGGCGACAGAGTGAGACTCCGACTCAAAAAAAAAAAATAAATAAATAAATAAATAAATAAATAAATAAATAAATAAATAAAAATAAAATAAAATAAGAGAAAGACCTCTTTATTATAGGAAACTATTGCTACATGTTTAGAATATACCAAAAGTCAACAAATTCTCCACAATTTCCCTATAACCATGAATTTATTTAAAACGGTATTTACTATTAATATAAAGAACTCATCCCCAAATTAGCAATTTCATATTTTAAAAATTGCAAAAACCCACTATAGAATTTTTTTAAAATATAGGATGCCAGAATTTCTGCTTTCACACATGCGGCATAAATTGACACAGTAATTGCCCCTCCATTATACAAAACAAACAAAGCAGAAAAAAAATGAAACACTGCTTTTAAGGCATTGCTCATCAGGTAATACAGGACTGTGATCCTGAGAAAGAAAAAACAAACAAGGTAAACTCTATGACTGGCACAGACTATTTCCTAAAGTCATGTTCAAAATCAAAGTACAGAGAGAGGAAAATGAAATAGAATACTATGACCTTGCTGAGTTGAGATGTCAGTGAGCAGAGTTTGCGGAATACAAGGTGGCTAGAATATGTGAATAAATATTGAAGAAGAAGCAGCTACCCAGAGAGAAATCGCCAGAGATCTACAGAAGAGACCTTTTGAGTGTATGATTAAGTGCCAATTTGTACATGTTTTGGGTTAAAATTGAAAAGGCTACAGAAAATAACACTAGAAAAAAGTAGTTCAAATAATTCCCAAGGCTCACTGAGAGCCAAATATAGTATGCTTTCCCATTGGCCCAAGTGGGAAAAATACATAATACCTGAGTCACAGGAAGGGTCTTCTCAAGTGCCATATCTTACAGATAAGAATAACTAGTACTAGACCTCTCATAACAAAAATTAAAGTAAAATTTTTAAAAATTGAACTGCAAGTAACTTAAATAAACACCAGAACAAAAATCCAATATTCTTCACAGGAATACAACAAAATTCAATGATCAACAACATAAAATTTACAGTAGCTGGCATTCAATTAAAAAAAGTACAAGGCATGTAAAAAAGTGGAATATATAGCACAAAATCAGAGGAAAAATCAATCAATAGAGAGTGACTAAGAAATTACAGACATAAAGAGCTTAATGGGTGAAACTTCCAAGCAGCTTTTATAAATAGCATTGATATACTCAAGGCTATAAAAGAAAACATTAATATAATGAGTAGGAAAACACAGGATATATGACAAGCTCCAAATGGAGCTTATACAGACACAATATGTAATAGCTGATATTAAAACATAAACTGTATAAGCCCATCAGTAGTTTAGGTACTCCAGAAGATCAGTGAACTTGAAGAAATAGACATTACCCAAAAATAAAGGACTTAGAGGAAAAAACACTAAAAAAAGTGGTCACTAAAACAATGTCAATTGGAGTGAAAGAAGGTTATGAGAGGCAGAAAAATATTCGAACAAATAATGAATTATTAAGAGGATCTTTCTATGTATCCTAAAGTCATCAAAAGTATGATAGGGGATATTTATGAACAACATTTATCAATATAGCTAATATACAAAAATTATTTGAAAGACACAAACTACAAAATATACGGATATAGACTTTGCACTGAATCAATGTTTTTTTTTGTTTGTTTGTTTTGTTTTTTTTGTTTTGAGTTGGAGTCTCCCTCTGTCGCCCAGACTGGAGTGCAGCGGCCACTCCCGGCCACCGCAGCCTCGACCTGCTGGGCTCCGGCGATCCTTCCGCCTCAGCCTTCCAAGTAGCTGGAACTTCAGGCGCGCGCTACCACGCCCGGCTAATTTTTGATTTATTGTAAAGATGAGGTCTCGCCAACTGGTCCGGGTGGGTCTCGAACTCGCGGGCTCAGGCAATCCACTCACCTCGGCCTCCCAAAGCGCTGGGATTACAGGCTAAACCACCGAGCCCGGCCGATTGGTTGACACCTGGAAACTTTATTGGGGCACTAAAGCTGGAATCCCTGGTCCCAGAATTTTACACGTGAGATAAAGATGGATTAAGAAGCGCTTTAACAAAAATCAAAGGAAATATTCAGGAGTCAAAAATGCCACCTTCCTGGCAGGAAATATTCGACGTGGGGGAAGCCCCGTTCCCGGCGGGATCCCCAAACTTCTTACAGAAAGACATTTCATCTTCCAAAGGGCTGTATGCCAGACCTTTGTGCTCTCGGGGTCAACCTAAAGCAGTAAGCCGGGGGGCCGCGTGGGCGCGCCCCGATCCCCTTCACGACCCCAGCCAGGGCGGCCGAGAGCCGCTCCTGCCCTCCGCACCGGCGACCGGGAGGCGCTTCCCAAGGGGTGCCGCTGCACGCACCTGCGGGACGTGGACCTCCAGCACGGAACCCTCGGCTCCCGGGCCTGGCTCCTCCGAGAACCGAAAGCGCTGGGCCCGGATCTCAAGCCCTCGGCAGCCACGCTCGCCCGGAGGAGCCTCAGCTGGCCCCCGGCGGGCAGGGGGCTGCGGAGGAGTCCGGGCTGCCAGACTGCGGGCGCCGGAACCCCCAGGCCACGTGGCTCTCCACGGACCCCACCTGGCCGCCACCACCTGACCGCGAGAAGAGAAAGCCCCGCTCCGGCAACAACACCGCCGCGCGGCGAGCCGAACCACCCGGGAGCACAGAGAACCAGACACGGGAGCAGAGGGCCCGCGGCGCGGAGGCAGCGCGGGCCCGGAAGTGGCGAGCACGCCGGAAGCGAGCGCAGGCATGGGCGTGGCGGCGGCGCGGCAGTTCCGGCCGACGTGACCTTCCCAACATGGCGGAGGCCCGGCGTGTGTGAGGGCGGATCCAGGAGGTTCCGAGGCCAATGGCGGACCGCTAGAGGACCGGGGGCGGGGAAGACAGCGGCCGCATGCCCAACCCGAGGCTCGGGAGGTGGCTGTGGAGTGAATTTTCTGGAAGGCACTTTAAAGGCGCCGGGTTGTAGCGAAGGGCGTTTCGCCGTTGTCGCAGCCGTCCGGGCCGGGGAGGAGGCGCATTAGTGGCAGGAAGGGAGCTGCGCCGAGATCCGAGCGGAACCAGCTGGTGGCCCTGCAGGATGAACCACAAGAGCAAGAAGCGCATCCGCGAGGCCAAACGGAGTGCGCGGCCGGAGCTCAAGGACTCGCTGGACTGGACCCGGCACAACTACTACGAGAGCTTCTCGCTGAGTCCGGCGGCCGTGGCGGTGAGGGGGGCTGCGCGGGGGTCGCGGGGCCGGGCACCGGCACCTCCAGCCGCCGCTCACCTTGCCCAGGGCCAGCGGCTGCCCATGCCCCTCGCCTCGAGCGCGGCACCCCGCGGAGTTCGGGGTCCCCGAGGCCCGGATTCCAGGGCGGGCCTCCTTCCTCCCACGCCGCAGCTGCCCGCCTTCCCGGGCGGCTGGTGTTTGGCGCCCTCAACTAGAAGGCTTGTCGCCCCTGGCCCTTGTGGGTGGCGGGGCCCTAGGGGACCTGGCTGTTAAGGCTCACGAATGGGAAATGTGAAGTGCCCTTCCCTGCTGGGGTGGTTCTGGGTGCGACGCGCTCACACGCGCGCGGGCCTTTTCCCCCCACGAGGAGGAGTCAGAATGAGAATCTGGCTTTTTAGGTATGTCATTGCTGATTGGCCCTAGGAGACACCCTTATCTGCCACAGGACTTCTTTTTCTTTTTTCTTTTCTTTTCCTTTCTTTTCTTTAACTGGGCAGGGTTTTTTTCTTGTTCTCTCAGGATAACGTGGAAAGAGCAGATGCTTTACAGCTGTCTGTGGAAGAATTTGTGGAGCGATATGAAAGACCTTACAAGCCCGTGGTTTTGCTGAATGCCCAAGAGGGCTGGTCCGCTCAGGAGAAATGGACTCTGGAGCGCCTAAAAAGGAAATACAGGAACCAGAAGTTTAAGTGTGGTGAGGATAACGATGGCTACTCAGTGAAGATGAAGATGAAATACTACATCGAGTACATGGAGAGCACTCGAGATGACAGCCCCCTTTACATCTTTGACAGCAGCTATGGTGAGCACCCCAAAAGAAGGAAACTTTTGGAAGACTACAAGGTGCCCAAGTTTTTCACTGATGATCTTTTCCAGTATGCAGGGGAGAAGCGCAGGCCCCCTTACAGGTAAAGTATACTGCTGCTAAGTGGTTGTAATCTTACGTACAACAGCATTTGTTAGCTAAGTTCAGTCGCTGTTCTTTTTTTTTCAAAAACAGTGACTGGTTCTCTCTTGGCTGCACATTGACCTCACTTAGGGGGCTAATGATGCCTGCCCTGCCTGGTCCTAATGGGGGGCCCTCTGATGTAATTGGTCTGAGGTGCTACTGCCTAGGCATCAGAATTTCTAAAAACTCCCCAAGTGCAACTAAAGTTGAACCACTGATTTATAAGGAAAGTTTTAATAGCTAAAATCCAGGAATAAACTGTATCAGTGATTTTCTTTATTCTGTTAGGAAGCTATCTGTGCACAATTCAATGTTTCTGTATTCTGATAGAGCTTGTATAGTCTCTGAAATAAAGATGATTATCACAGATCTAAAAACTTACTGTTTTGTGTTGTGTGTGTGTGTGTGTGTATATATAATTAAATTATATTTCACATTTTGGGTGTCTCCATCCTGTAGGTGGTTTGTGATGGGGCCACCACGCTCTGGAACCGGGATTCACATCGACCCTCTGGGAACCAGTGCTTGGAATGCCTTAGTTCAGGGTCACAAACGCTGGTGCCTGTTCCCTACTAGCACTCCCAGAGAACTCATCAAGGTGACCCGAGAAGAAGGAGGGAACCAGCAAGATGAAGCTATTACCTGGTTTAATGTTATTTATCCCCGAACACAGCTTCCAACCTGGCCACCTGAATTCAAACCCCTGGAAATCTTACAAAAACCAGGAGAGACTGTCTTTGTGCCAGGTATAGATGGACTGGAAGAAAATTCTTGCTTTGATTTCAGTATTTTGTCATTTTGGAGCAGAACTATATAGAGAGTGAGTCAAAAAAAATCCTTTTGCGTGCTGCCTGATAAATGAACTGACTGTTACCTGCCTCTAACAATAATATGTAGCTATGCCTCCAAATATTCTGGGAGCCGTTGTCCATACTTCAAGTAACTATAGAATTCTTCATAAGTTTTCTGTAAAGATCTTTTCTTTCTTTATCCCTAGTTGTTACCTAGTGTCTTTGCATATGTGTGGTGGCTAGCATAGCATTTCTGTCTTTGGTTTCTGGTACAGTGTAGTACTGGCTAGGTTGAGTCAGCAAACAGTGATTTAGAGGAGGCAGGAGATCTCACAGCAGACAACTGCACTTTGATAGGAGGGTGTTTAAGTTCTTCAGTTTCTAGGTGTTCTCCTAGAAACTGAAGAACTTTCTGCATGTATAATTTTGGCCACAGCTTTGGATTAACAGAGACCAACACACTTTTTCTGTGAAGGGCCAAAGAGTAAATACTTCAGGCACTGTGAGCCAGACAGTCTCTGTCACAGCTGTCAACTCTGCCCTTAGAGCAAGAAAGCAGCCCTAGGTAATACACAAAGGGATAGGCATGGCTGTGCTCCAATAAAACTTTATTTACACAAGCAAGTAAATTGTCTACAATCCCTAGATCAGGAGGAACATACACTCTTCTATGTCACATCTCTCTGAAACTCTCCCTTGTGGGTAGGAATCTCCCAGTTTCTGGAGTTTGTGTTACACAATGATTGTGTATAGGGTCAAACCCTGTTTAACTGTTTGTTTGTTGGATTTCAGGTGGCTGGTGGCATGTTGTCCTCAATCTTGACACCACTATTGCCATCACCCAGAATTTTGCCAGCAGCACTAACTTCCCAGTTGTATGGCACAAGACGGTAAGAGGGAGACCAAAGTTATCAAGGAAATGGTATAGGTGAGACACATTTTTTTCTTATTTCTGCTTTATTCCGTTTCCTACCCCAGAGATAAAATAGAAAGAGTCCACTGCTGCAGTGGTGTGTGCTGATTATAGAGAGGCCTGGGAAAAGCTAGGGCCGCCAACTCTGGGTAGAGGAGAGAGGGGCCAAGATCAGGGCTAGTCTTCAGGATGTTTGCCAGCCTCCAGGTGGCAGGGTAAGACTCTGCATGTTGGACCCAAGCCAGTCAGTCAAAACATGGTCATAATTGGGATTGTTTCTCGTTTTGTTTGTTTTTTGTTTTGTTTTGTTTTTCAAAGCTAGTGCTAGCAAAAGAAGCCATTTTGTTGGGGTTTTATTTTGGTTGTTTCTTTTTCTTACCCAGAAGCATTATTCCCATTTGAACTTATTACCTTCAGTTCTTGTGAGTGAGGTGACTGCCCTGGAGACTTAGCTCCTCTGTTTATCCACAGAACAGATACAGCACGGGCAGCGGCAGTGCAAGCCACCCCCAGCCACCCCGTGCCACTGTGTCCCAACCCTGACCTGGAGGGACCAGCTCTCGGGGTAAGAGAGGGATTCTGGCTTGTTCAGTGCTCAGCCTCCCTGCTGAGAGGGCCAGCAAGGGTGGTGGCTTCTATTCTCTCCGGACTCTTGGGCATCTGAGGCCCACTTACACTGCCTCGTAGGCCACTCTGGCTGCAATTTGGTCACTCCACAGGCCTTATCATACAGCAGGTCTGTAACTGGTTACAGTGGATGCCAGATTAGGATCTTGAAGGGGAGGGCTGCTTAAGTCCAGTTCAGTTTTACCTTCCCAATGAGGGGACACTGTCTCTGTTACTTGACACTTCTTATTTCTTACAAACCTAATTGTTTCTACTCTTACAAATAGAATCTAACCAAATCCAAGACTGATCATTATGTGCTGTGCTATGGAAAGGAAAGGTTTTTTAAAAATCAGCTAGGAAAGGTTCAGGCAAAAACAAAAAACAAAAAACTAAAGCAACCCCTGGGAAAAGGAACCACTTTATCTTAAGGGAAAAGAACTAAGACTGACTCAAGGAAATTTTGTCATGTATTGGTGGTACGGCTGGCTTACTTGTGCAGGCAGTGGTCAGTTGCATGTAGCTGTGGATAGCCTTCCTTGTAGAAAACACAGGCAGCATATTGGGGTTCTTGTTCCCAGCTGGGACTTGGTGTCCTCACTGTGATAAAGTACCCATTCTGAACTGACACACTGGGCATTTCCAGGTGTTTCTAAGAGACACAGGTCTCACTTTGCGTCTCTGTGAGTAGGTATTGCCGCCTTCCCTGCACTGAGAACAAAACTTCTTGCCTCTCAGGATCTTGAAACAGGAGCACCCCGAGTTGGCAGTCCTGGCAGACTCAGTTGACCTTCAAGAGTCCACAGGCATAGCCTCTGACAGCTCCAGTGACTCCTCCAGCTCCTCCAGCTCCAGCTCATCAGACTCAGACTCTGAGGTAAGGCCTTGCCTGCAGCTGGCTCATGTCACCCAGTCTTCCTGTCCCGAAGGAAGAAAGAAACATTTTTTGCTTTCTTCCAAGGGCTACAATTTTCAACTTTCCTGCTGAGTGGTATATTTTACAGCTTTGCACGTGGGTGTGTGAATTGTTAAAATAACCTTGAGAGATATCTCAAGGTATTTGGGGCTTTAGTGAAGTAAGTGACCAGGGTCACACGGCTAGCAAACATACACGTCAGGATTCAAACTCTCATCCTTCTGGTCTCAAAGCTCATATGGAGAATTTTCTCCATGGTTGGTGAATTCTAAGCCTAGAAACTCAGCAAATCTAATAACTTGCTTAACAAGACTGGGTTAGAGGGTCCTGTGCCTTTAGCTGATGCAATTCCTATCTCTTCATATAATCTGCTGATTTGGTCTTTTCTAATTTGGCGAAGGAGGGTTTTATGAATGTTAAGTGCTGTACCTACTTAATTTTATGCATCAAGCTCTGTGTCAGTAGAGTGAAATCTCATGATGCAATTTTAGAATGCTGACTATAAAATATTTTTACAGTGAGTGTCTTGGTTTCAAACAAATAATCTTTCCACTAGAGAACACTAGAGGAACACTTGGCATCTGAGGGAAGTTTAAAATTCATGGGAAGCCAGAAACATCTGAGGAGGTGGATATTAAGGCTGTGTGTGGAACTGTCATAAATGACTGCTTTTCTTCTGGGGGAAAAGTGAGCAACATTTGCTGTCTCCTGAGGTCAGGGCTTTGTCTGATGGAGAAGGGGATTGCATCCAGGCTGACTTCTTGTTTTCTCCCCTCCGTGTCCAGTGTGAGTCCGGGTCTGAAGGTGATGGGACAGTGCACCGCAGGAAGAAGAGGAGGACATGCAGCATGGTGGGCAATGGGGACACCACCTCCCAGGACGACTGTGTGAGCAAAGAGCGCAGCTCCTCCAGGTGACCAAGCACGGCTGTTGTCTGTGTAGAAGGACATGCTGGCAGCGAGGGGCAGGGCCAGGGAGGGCAGCCTGTTGATCCTTCAGACAAGGGCAGGGCTGACAAAGGCCAGAGAATGAGGGCGCCCTGGGAACAGGAACCCATTCGCGTAGCGTTTGCTCCAGTGACCCTTGTCTCTGCTCCCAACGGCAGATAAATACGGCTTGTTTTATGCATAAAGGCAAGAGTATGTGAATGGTGCCAAGCAAACCCTTTACGTTATTTAATAAAAATTGAATCCATTTTACATCTTTGAAATTTTTTTCCTTTGAGAATGCCAGAACCTGCCTTTATTGCTCTTCTCCGTGTGATAGTCTTGTGGGAAGCAGTGGCTTCACTGGTGTGTATCCTGGACGGTGAGGTAGCAGTTATCGCAGCACATAGGGAAACTCTTAGAAAAACCACCCGGCATCTTCTGAGGAGCCTGAGGCATGGCTTCTTGCTTTCTCTCCCTGTTGCCGGTGTTGCTCTGAGTGCTCAGGCCAAATCAGATAGCAGCACAGAACTCTGATTTTTTTATAAACTCTTAATCACGACTCCAAGTTTTGTTTTGATGGTTTTTTTTTAAAAAATAAGTTTGAATCCAAGTAAGTGGAAACTTAACAAATCAGTAAGATCATCTACTAGGCAAGCACCTACCCCCATGCAGGGCATGGAACAGGCTCACAGTGAGGTTTGTTCACTCTCTGCATGCTTCTTGGGTCTTTAAGTGCCAGCAGTCTGTATTCCATGTGCTAACTGATGTGTTTTTGAGGAGAGGTCATGGGAAGATACTAAAACACTAAAGTTCCTAGAAGTCTTAGTGTCTCAAGTCCATTCCTGCTGTGTTCTGTCTCCCAGCAACTGAGTGTTTCCTTAGGTGTGTTAGGTAGGTTGACAGTACTGTTGCCTTTTCTCCACCCTCTTGGTCTAGCTGGAACTCTACCACTGGAGAAATTCAGGTGTCTTAGCCAAGTGATTTTATCAGACTAGAGTGTGCCTTTCTCAACCCTAGCTGTCATTTTCACAGCCACACTTAGATTTCCCTTCTCGCCTTTTTAAGTTCTATTGTTGTTGACCTCTATCTGTGCTTGATGTGTGACTCAATAACTTGTAAGTAAGTCTTTTAGGAAAAGCCCTGCCATTCCCTCCACATGGGGTCCTGCTTGTAACCTTGCCTTCCAGCTTTGCCCCCGCATGCTGTCTACGTGCTGATTACAGGCAGTTGTACTTTCCTTGGCAGGATTAGGGACACTTGTGGAGGCCGAGCTCACCCCTGAGCAGATAAAGAGACTCCCCTGAGTGGTTTCAGCATAAGCTGTTGGCGGCCACCCAACTCAGTTCTCACGTCTTCTGCTCCTGCCTTCTCCTCTGTCTTTGAACTTGGATGTTCCTTCTCTGGCCCAAGCTGTTCTCTTCGGTCAAATGCTGTTTTTACTGCTTACTAAGAATAGATTATCAAGAAGTTTAAAAGCTCAGCCAGCTCAGTGAAACACTGAAACTAATGTGATGTTGGGTAAGAAGGTTCTGTGCTGTGTCATTGAAAACCAAGCGGATGGACCACAAGGCTGGAGGGGTGTGATCCTTTTAACATCTTATTATGTCTGTTACCTCTGCAACGTTGGTGAGGACCTGCTGCAAAACCAACTGTATGTAAACAGAGTCATTGAGAGTGAGTGGACCTTGATCTGTGTGTAAACCAATTATGTGTCAAAAGTCCTATGAATCTGCACTGCCTTCCAGTGCGTCACCATGAGTTCACAAACACATTCAGTGGCGGTGACCCAGCACTATCGCCCACTGTTCAGTCTGTCTTAGAGTTCCTTGTGTCTTCTCCATCATCAGAGAAGCTGTGAAATTTCAAATTTCAGGAGTATTTGTGTGCTTTGAGGGGGGGGTCTGGGAATAATACATTGTGGTTTTTTGTTTTTTGAGTCAGTCTCACGCTGTCTCCCAGGCTGGAATGCAGTGGCACACTCACGGCCACCGCAGCCTCGACCTGCTGGGCTCAGGCTATCCTTCTGCCTCAGCCTTCCAAGTAGCTGGAACTACAGGCACATGCCACCATGCCCGGCTAATTTTTTTATGTATTGTAGAGATAAGATCTTGCCAAGTTGCTCAGGCAGTCCTCTCACCTCAGCCTTCCAAGTGCTGGGATTATAGGCGTGAGCCCCCACGCCCGGCCTAACATTGTTGTTTTTTTGTTTGCATAGAATAGGAAAGGTGTTCTATGTGTTCTTTTTTTACAGGTTTGTTTTTTTTTTTTTTTTTAGTCAGAGTCTCAATCTGTCGCCCAGGCTAGAGTGCGGTAGCACGTTCACAGCCACTGCAGCCTTGACCTGCTGGGCTCAGGCAATCCTTCTGCCTCAGTCTTCCAGGTAGCTGGAACCACAAGCACGTGCCACCACACCCAGATACTTTTTTTGATATATCATAGAGTCAAGGTCTCACCACTTTGCCCAGGCTGGTCTCAAACCCCTGGACTCAGACAGAACTCTCGCCTCTGCCTCCCAGAGTGCTGGGATTACAGGCTGAGTCACTGTGCCCAGCTAATGTGTTCTTACCTCAGACCTTAAATTATGAGTAGAGCCGAATTCTGAGAAGTTGACTCCTTCCTTCCCACCACATGATCCATAAGGAGCTCTCATGTTTAAGGTACTTTGGGATTAATGTTCCCCATTTGTTTGACCTATAGACATTAAGTGGGTGACTTGTGTTACATGCAGGGAATAAATTTAGAGATGGCCCTTCTAGTCTTTGGGATCTGTTGATACTTCTAAATGACTCTAGTATGAATATTTGGGAATTAGCCAGCAGGTTCCATCTCTTGTCCACTTGGTTCATGTGCTTGCCTTAATCTATCCTTAAATTTAAATAAAAATAACCAGGAGGTTGTCAAGCCCATGTCCAGTCTTCTGAACCACCTGGGCTGGAGTATCAGCAGAGGCAGGAACAGCCAGGTAGGAAGGCTCCCATTGTCACATTCTGGAAGGGTGTCTGTGGGCATGGTGTGGCCTTGAAATGACCCTGTAAATAGAATCAGGAGAATCCAGGTATCTGCCCACAGTTATTAACAGACTGATCATCATTTCCTGACACTGGGACATGGGACTTTGCCCTAGGGGCCGGTTATTTTGTCTTGTTCCGTTTTCTGCATCCTGAAATGCCAGCCCAGCATGTAGCTGCATGGGCAGAGCTGCTACTTTCCTCAGAGCAGTGCCACCCCTCTCTGCCTGCCAAGTGCTGCTCTTCTCCCCCAGAGAGCGCCCTCGGGTTCCATGGTGGGCTGGGTATGTGTTTGGGTGTGAGCACAGGCAAACCCTGAATGTGTGATCTCTTTGTAGTTAGATCTGAATGGCATTCCTCCTTCTGCTTTTTAAAAGACTTTTCTTGCCATCTCCAAAAAGTTTTTTCTTTTCTGCAGCATTGTTTCTGGGCTAACATGCTTGCCCTTTTTCTTTTCTTTGCTTTTTTTTTTTTTTTGAGTTGGAGTCTCACTCCATCGCCCAGACTGGAGTGCAGTGGATGCTCCCAGCCACCGCAGCCTCGACCCGCTGGGCTCCGGTGATCCTTCTGCCTCAGCCTTCCAAGTAGTTGGAACTACAGGCACGCGCTACCACGCCCGGCTAATTTTTTGATTTTTAT
>CAUYQG010066881.1:0-62073 GCA_963574415.1 Tarsius wallacei | reverse complement strand
AGTAGGCGCGACCGCAGCTCTTCCAGGCAGAAAGGCCGAGGACCGAAAGCGCCCTCCAGCACGCGAGCGTCGCCGCTCTGAGACCCGCGCACCCTGCCCGTCGGCCTATTAACACAGCAAATAAAGATGGAGAAATTAAGTAGGATGCTAGGATTCTAATGAGAAAGACGCTGTCTCATTACTATTTTTATTTATTTGCTTATTTTTTGATCAGGGTCTCTGTCACCCAGGCTGGAGGGCAGTGGCACAATCACAGCCCACTGCAGCCTCAACTGATCTCCAGGGCTCAAGCGATCCTTCTGCCTTAGCCTCCTGCATAGCTGGGACTACAGGCACACACCACCACACCCAGCTAATTTTTTGACTTTTTTGTTGTTGTTGTTGAGAGATCTGTCTATGTTGCCCACACTGCTCTTGAACTCCTGGGCTCAAGCAATCCTCTCATCTCAGCCTCCCAAAGTGCTGGGGTTACAGGTGTGCACCACCACACCCAGCCGTTTCAGTATTATTTCCCGTGCTTCTCAGGAATGTTAACACCAGGAAAAGCAGAATAGTCAGGCTTCCTGTTCCTGCCTGCTTATGGTGTTGCTGATGTCCAGAGCTGTGTCATACCTATTATTGAGTACATAATGGATGCTTGGGTTGACTAACACATAATTAAAGGTGTATTAGAACTTAAAGTCATTGTCTGTTCATATGTTTTGGTTTACCTGGATGACAGAAGTGATTAATGAAACCTTTTTTTCTAGTCAGTTTAGCTTCAGTAGGTTTTCTGTGGTTTTTTGTTTTTTTGAGTTGGAGTCTCACTCCGTCATCCAGGCTGGAGGGCAGTAGCACACTCACGGCCACTCTAGCATCGACCTGCTGGGCTTGGGCAGTCTTTCCCCTCAGCCTTCCAAGTAGCTGGAACTGCAGGTGTATGCTACCACACCCGACTAATTTTTTGATCTATTGTAGAGACGAAGTCTCCCCAAGTTACCCAGGCTGTTCTCGAACTTGTGGACTCAGGCAATCCCTTCACCTCAGCCTCCCAAAGTGCTAGGATTACAGGCTTGAGCCACTGCGCCCCACGTCCAGTAGGTTTTAAAGTAGACAGAATTCTAAAAACTTAACAGATAAAGGGATTTCTACTTACAGAGACTATCTTCTATTACTTAAACTATGCAAAGTAATTATAATCGATCTCATTGATATTATCTGCTGGTTAAAAGTGGTATCCAATTACTTTCTTTGAAGAGACAGCATAGATGTCATATTTTCATGAAGCTGTTGAATAACAGAGCAAAGAATCAATGAGACTGGTAAGGAAATACCCATATGGGACTGAAAGTCAGTGATAGTGGTGTTCTTTAAAGTTCTTGGGGTTTTTGTTGTTGTTTGTATCTTTGTTTTTGTAAAGGCAGGGTCTCACTATGCTTCCCAGACTGGTTTTGAATTGCTGGTCTTAAGCAATCCTCCTGCCCCAACCTTCCAAAGTGCTGGGATTATGGATGTGAGCCACCACTCCTGGCCTAAACATTTTTTTAAAACAGCAGCTTTCATTTTTATTAAGTTTTCTCTTAATCAAAAAACTCCCCAGTCTTGTCAGTCAAGACTTATATTTGTATATTTATGTATGCTCTATTCTTTATAGCTTAACTTCTCTCCAGTTTTGTATAGACTTTGTTGCATCTGTCTTATGACACATTCATGTGTCTGCCTGTTTGAGATTCAACTATGTCAAAGATTTGGTAATTAGATTTTTATGTAAGTCTGTATGTGGTTTGTTTTGTTTTGCTTTCTTTTAAGGAATCTGAAGAATACAGAGCAGGAGCCGCTTCTGCACCAGCCATGGCCACCTTTGTGCAGCTCAGCACCAAAGCTAAGATGCCCCTTATGGGCCTGGCCTCCTGGAAGTCTCCTCCAGGCAAAGTCAAGGACACTGTGAAGGCGGCCATTGATGCAGGATACCGCCATATCGACTGTGCCTATGTCTACCAGAATAAGCATGAGGTGGAGGAAGCCATACAGGAGAAGATCCAGGAGAACACTGTGAAGTGGGAGGATCTCTTCATCCTGAGCAAACTGTGGTCCACCTTCTCTGAAAGACCTTGGTGAAAGGAGTCTGCAAGAAGACCCTTCAGAACCTGAGCTACCTGGATGTCTACCTGGTTCATTGGCCACAGAGCTTCCAGGCTAGGAAGGACTTTATCCCCAAGGATGATAAAGGCAACATCATTGACAGTAAAGCAACATTCTTTGATGCCTGGGAGGCCATGGAGGAGCTGGTGGATGAGGGGCTGGTGAAAACCCTCAGAGTCTCCAACTTCAACCACCTCCAGATGGAGACACTCTTGAACAAGCCTGAACTGAAGCATAAGCTGGTGACTAACCAGGTGAAGTGTCACCTGTACCTCACACAAGAGAAACTGATTCAGTATTGCCACTCCAAGGGCATCGTCATCACGGCTTACAGCCCCCTGGGCTTCCCAGATAGACCTTGGGTCAAGCCAGATGACCCTTCCCTGCTGGAGGACCCCAAGATTAAGGAGATTGCTGCAAAGCACAAAAAAACCACTGCCTAGATTCTGATCCAGTTCCATATCCAGAGGAATGTGGTTACAATCCCCAGGTCTGTGACACCAGTACACATTGTGGAGAACTTCCAGGTCTTTGACTTCAAGTTGACTGATGAGATGAGAACCATCCTTGGCTTCAACAAAAACTGGAGAGCCTGTGACATACAAAACTCATCTCACCTGGACAACTATCCCTTCTACCCAGAATATTGAAGCTGAATCTCCCGGCGAGATCACCTAGAAGCTTCTCTTTCTTCACTGAAGTGTGACTCTCTCCGCCCAGGTCCTATTTTAACCATGTTTGTCTGAGGTTGTACTGAGCCTAGCCCAGAATCCAAGCAGTGTTGTATCTAGAGAGTGTGTTCAACCAGGTAGGTTTATCACAGAAAGCCTGGCTGGTATAAGCAAATGCAATTGTTACTTTCACTTGTTTGATCTGAGCAAATGTTTGTTAAACATTAGAAACTCTAATGCTGAGGATGCAAAGATAAAAAGAATAAAACAATATAATAACAAAAAAAGAATACAGAGCATACATTTTATGTTTTATTTATCTATTAATTTAAAAACAAAATTCATTACCTTACTACTACATCTGTGCTTATATTTAAGGAAAAGGAAGTTCTAAAAATGATTAGATTTATGAAATGAGATATACAGTAGTTCAGAGATCTTATTCTACTTGATTAAATTATCTAGTTTAGACATTACTCCACTTATAGCCCAGCAGTAGTGACTATTATTTATAAACCTGGGTTGATTAGATATAATTTTACACATGTAAAGAAGATGATTTTTTTCTCTCCATAATATATTCCTCAAGCTGGCATATTACTAGTCAATAAATTTTACTATGGTAAAAGACTTTAAATAATTTGATACAGCACATCAGTTGTTTTTATTATATACTTACCTTTTTGTTGTTGGGGTTTTATTTAAGTTTTCTTGAGGCAAGAGGAGGCAGAGCATGGTGGCTCACCTGTAATCCCAGTACTTGGGAAGGCTGAGGGAAGAGGATTGCCTGAGCCCAGGAGTTCAAGACCAGCCTGGGCAACTTGGCGAGATCTTGTTTCTACAATAAGTCAAAAATTAACTGGGCATGGTGGTGTCTGCCTGCAGTTCCAGCTACTTAGGAGGCTGAGGTGGAAGGATCACTTGAGTCCAAGCCATGATCATGCCACTGCATTGTAGCCTGGGTGAAAGAATGAGACTCTGACTCAAAAAAAAAAAAAATGGGGTTCTTATTTGTTGCCCAGGCTAGCCTTGGACGCCTGGCCTCAAGTGAGCCTCCCTCCTCGGCCTCCTAGAGTGCTGGGATTACAGGCATGAGCCACCACGTCTGACCCAGAATTTTAGCCATTTTGTTTAGATTAAGTGGCTTTCTTGATCTCTAATCACTACTAAGCCACCTTTTTTTTTTTTTTTTTTTTTTTAGTCAGAGTCTCTGTCGCCCAGGCTGGAGTGCGGAGGCACGCTCACGGCCATCGCAGCTTCGACCTGCTGGGCTCAGGCAATCCTTCTGTCTCGACCTTTCAAGTAGCTGGAACTACAGGCACATGCCACCACACCTAGCTTATTTTTTGTGTGTGTTTATTGTAGAGTTGAGATCTTACCAAGTTGCCCAGGCTGTTCTCGAACCCTTGGGCTCAGGCAATCCTCTCACCTTAGCCTCCCAAAGTGCTGGAATTACATGTGTGAGCCAGCGTACCTGGTTATAATTTTTTTTTTTTTTTTTGAGTCTGAGTCTCACTCTGTTTCCCAGGCTGGAGTACAGTGGCATGTTCACGGCCACCGCAGCCTCGACCTGCTGTGCTCAGGTGATCCTCCCACCTCAGCCTTCCAAGTAGCTGGAACTACAGGCGCATGCCACCACACCTGGCTATCTTTTTTTATTTATTGTAGAGACGAGTTCTTGCCATGTTGCCAGGCTGGTCTTGAACCCCTGGGCTCAGACAATCCTCTTGCCTCAGCCTCCCAAAATGCTGGGATTACAGGCATGAACCACCACACCTGGCTATAAAATATTTTAAAAATTCTTTCATTGAACCAACTCCAGCGTATTATCTTTGAGGAAATTTCAAGCTTCCAAATACTCAATTAACATTTACTGATTTCCTATAACATACAAAATATTTTTCATATTGATTCTTTCATTTGATTTTTACAACAGATATGTGAATTAAACATTATTATCCTATTTTATAGATAATCAGACTCAGTAAAGCTAGAGGACATGTTCAAGTTCACACAGACAGTGATGAGCTGAAATTCTAACCCAGTTTTCTTGACTCCTTCGTCCATACCATAGCGTCTTTCCTATGATACGGGTCTTTCAAATGCCTGTATCTCGTCAGTGGACTTCTAATTCCCAATTCATTTACAGAGCTGACCAGAAACCATTCAAGAAGTACTAAGTTAGTAATGGGAACTATGTAATCAGTGGAGGATGTTTAAAGGCCACAGGATGCATTGGCACTTCCTTCTCAGACTATAAAATCTGATTGGCACACTAAGTCATGGAAATATAAATACTTCAGTAACCATATAAAGAAGTGTGAATAAGAGCCAAAGAGATGCAGTTAACAAACACCATAACCAGTTCTCATCCTCATAACAAATGAGACATTGCATTCTTCCTTCCATCATTTCCTTCAGGTCTTTGTGTCAGTGTCATCTTCTGAGGAAAGCCTTCCTTGACTGCCCTATCTAAATTAGAATTCCATTGCTCTTTACCCCCTTACTCTGCTGTAATTTTCTTCAGGCCACTTCATAACCCTCATTCTAAAAGTCTAGCCTCAGGACTAGTGATGTAACCAATAGGAAAATTACTACATGGTAGTTGCTATGCTAAATGGTTTACATGCACTTATAGTACCTCATTTTATCTCCAGAACAGTGTTTGGAGGTGGATATTATTGATTTTTCAAATAAGGAAACCTAGGCTTAGAAAAGTTAAATAATTCAAAAACGTAGTTCTATTCTCAGGGCTCTTAACCACTATATAATATCACCTAGGTGGTAGCTGGACCTTCTTATAAGAAAGATCATTGTCTGAAATAGTGAGAAGGAAATAATCTGCAGAGTATATGAAAAATTCATGTACGTAGTGTGTCGACCCAACAATAAGATACTTCCAAAAATGAACTTAATTTACTTTAGAAAATTGAAATTTGGACCATGCGTCGTGGCTCACGCCTTTAATCCTAGCACTTTGGGAGGTGGAGGTGAGAGGATTGCCTGAGTCCAGGTATTCGAGAACAGCCTGGACAACTGGGTGAGACCTCGTCTCTACAATAAATCAAAAAACTAGCTAGGCGTGGTCGTGCATGCCTATAGTTCCAGCTACTTGGAAGACTGAGGTGAAAGGATGGTCTGAGCCCAGCGAGCCGAGGCTGCAGTAGCCATCAGAGTGCTACCAAGATAGAGATTGCACTGAATATATAGACTACTTTGAGTAATATGGTCATTTTAACAAGACTGATTCTTCAATTCCTGGGCGTGGGATGTTTTTCCACTTGTTTGTGTCCTCTGTAATTTCTTTCATCAGAGTTTTACAGTTCTCTTTATAGAAATCTTTCACCTCCTTGGTTAAATATATTCCTAGGTATTTTAGCTTTTTGGCTGCTATTGTAAATGGAATTGAGTTATTAATTTGATTCTCAGCTTGGTCGCTAACTGTGTATAGCAGTGCAACTGATTTATGTGAGTTGACTTGTATCCTGAAGCTTCAGCAAATTCATTTATCAAGTCCAGGAGTTTTTTGGAGGAGTCTTGAGGATTCTCCAGGTATAAGATCAGATCATCAGCATATAGTGATAATTTGATTTCTTATTTTCCAATTTGGTTACCCTTTATTTCTTTCTCTTGCCTGATTGCTCTGGCTAGGACTTCCAGTACTATGTTGAACAGAAAATGGGCATCCTTGCCTTGTAGAGGAGGGTGAAGGGGTAGGAAGGAAAACTCACCTATCAGGTACAATGTACACAGGTGGGAGTGGAGGGTACACTTAAAGCTCAGACTTCTTTGCCACTGTACAGTGCATCCAAGTAACCAAAAACCATTCATACTTTCTGAAGTCATTAAAATAAAAATAACAAATTTAAAAAATAAAAATGCCAAAAAAAACACTTAATACTGTATATGCACAAAAATGTAGAAGTTTCTACCTTTTCTTCCGCAGAACAGAATCAGCGTTGTTCACGATAATCCAAACACAATTTAGTTAAGGCTGGGTTAGAACTTATGTACTGCTTAGTCTAATCTACCTTTGCTGCCCCTGCTCCAAGTGTGTAGACTTGCAGTTTCCAGTGAGAGCCTGGTATGCTCATTGTGCCCTTTCCCTGGTGGCTTCTGAACTCCAATTCTTATTGCTTTAGTATTATGAAATTGCTAAAAACTCTGTTTTGCTTTCTAGAGCCTTTTAGGCTAAGCTTTAAGCATCTGCCCTCACAGCTCCAAAATTAAGCAAATAGTGAAAGTACAAACTGGGCATCTCAGGCTTATCTCCCCCACCACTTCCTCTCACCTGTATCTCGATCCCTTAATTCTCCAATTTTGTCTCTCCAGCCCTATGAAGCCACCAAAAATGCTGCTAATTTTTCTGTTTTTCCAAAATTGGCCTCTGGCTGGGCAAAGTCCAGATTTTTAGCCTTAGACCAGAGTCCAGAACCAACAGATGAGCCCAGGGAAAAAAGCAGCTTTCATCGTATCAGCTGACCTCTCTGAGGATCTCCTGCTCTGAAATCTTGGTGCCTATACTCTTTGTTCCTTTAGCAAATGTCTGGTCCTCCTAAACAGTACTTTGTTGTATTTCATTTGGATTTTCTGGTTGTGCTTGATGAGAGCTTTTGTCTGTCACAAGCCACTCCAACCAGGAGACTTAAGCAGCCAACAGGCTCCAAACAGGACCAAACAGACTGCAAAGACCACAGTAAGCACTGATACCTGGTTGGAGGTTTTTCTCCAACTTGCTCTTTTTCCAAATAATTCAAAAGTTATTTGGCTCTTCTTGCACCTTCACTCTTGCAAATTAATTTTAGGATAAGCTTATCAATTCTACAGAAGACCTAGTTAGAGTTCTGGTTAGGATTGCAGTCATGTGTTACTGAAAAATGCATCGTTAGGCAATTTTGTGGTTGTGTGAATGTGATAAGAGCACATTTACACAAGCTTAGATGAGATAGCCTACTACACACCTAGGCTATATGCTATAGTCTACTGCTGCTAGGCTACACACCTAGTACATGTGACTGTACTTAATACTGTAGGCAATTTTAACACAATGGTAAATATCTGTGTATCTAAACATAGCTAAACATAGAAAATGTAGCCGGGTGTGGTAGCATGTGCCTGTAGTTCCAGCTACTTGGAAGGCTGAGGCAGAAGGATCCCTGAGCCCAGCAGATTGAGGCTGTGGTGGCTGTGAGCGTGCCGCTGCACCCCAGCCTGGGCGACAGAGTGAGACTCCAACTCAAAAAAAAAAAAAAAAAATAGAATATTCTGAAAACATAGTGTAGGAAAAAAATTGGTATACCTGTCTAGAATACCTTTTATAAGTGGAGCTTGTAGGACTGGAAAGTGCCCTGCTCTGGGTGAGTCAGTTAGTAACTGGTGAGTGAATGTGAAAGCCTAGGACATTACTGTATCCTACTATAGTCTTTACTGTCTACATTATCCTGTAAGTAGAAGGCATATACTCTAAAATAACCATAAAAAGAATAGTACAGTAAATACATAAATCAGTAACATAGTCATTAATTATTATCAAGTATTGTGTATTGTACATAATTGTGTATCCTATACTTTTATATGACTGGCTCTACAGGTTTGTTTATATCAGATCTCCACAAATATATGAGCAATGCCTTGTGCTACATCTTTATGCTGGCTACAATGTCACTAGCTGATAAGAATTCTTTGGCTTCATTATAAATCTCTTGGCATCACCATTGTATACACAGTATGTCATCGACTGATAGTTCCTTATGTGATGCATGACTGACATTGAATTTATCAATAAATTTGGGAAAATTTAACATCTTTTCAGTATGAACTATTTCCATTAACAAAAATGCTTTATTTAAGTCTTTTTAGACATCTTCCAGCTAGATTTTGAATTTTTTTCAGTAAAAGTCTTGCATATCAATTTAGAATTCAGTGACATATATTTGTTTCTATTATAAATATTTTGATTTTTTTAATAATTGATTTTGCTGGCTTATAGAAATGTAAATGCTTTTGTATTTTAGTCTATTATTCAGAATCTTGCCAAATTCTCTTATTATTTCTGACAGTTTATTGCTTCTTTTGGATTTTCCATAATGACAATCATGTTTTCTGTTTAAAAAATGCAAATTCCTTTCTTTCTTCTAATCTTGATCTCCACTATTTATTTTACCGATTTAATAGACAGTTATTCTGCAATGTAATGTTGAACATGAGCTGTAAGAATGGATACCCTTCTATTGTTCCTGACTTTAAAGATTAAAGAAAAAGTTTCACTATTGTGTAAATTTGTTTTAGATTGTTTTAATTGGTTCTCATTGCCAGTTTTTGAAAGTTTTTTCTTCTCCTTATTTGCCAAGAGTTTTTAACTTGAATTAATGTTAAGCTTTAGCAATCTTTTCTGCATCTTTTGATTCTATTTTTTTCTTTTAATATCTTAATGTTGTAAACTATATCAAAGGATTTCTAATGCAACACAGCGACATTAAAATTTCAAAAGGATCAGGAGTTAAGTGATCGCCCAGTAATCTAATACTATATATTCTTTCATTCTTGTGACAAATCCAATTTGGTCATGAGTTTTCCTTCATAGATGGCTAGATTCTTGTTAACATTTTATTTACAATTTTTGTGTTTAATTTTAAAATTGTGATTGGCCTGTAATTTTCCTTCTTTATTTTTCTTTATGTGATTTTGATTTCAAGACTGTAGTAGCCACATTTTTTAAAAAGCTGACCATTGGGAATATTACTTCTTTTGTTATTTTGGCTACAGTTTATCAGATTCTGATTATTTCATTTTTGAATGTTTGGAAGATATTCTGTGTAAAACTGTTTTGTTCTAGTATACATGTATGTTATGTGTTTGTTAGTTTTAATTACCAATTTAATTTCTTTCATGATTATGGGATATTCGGGTTTGGGGAAAATGGCAAATTTTCTTTTTAACTACATTTTAATGAAATTCTCTAATATTTTTATTTATGCTCTATTTTTAATTACATTCCATTTATGTCTGGTGACTTTTGATTTGTACTTTTTTCTTTTTTGTTGATCAGCCTTATAAAAATTTTTTTTAGCTAGGTTGACTTTTTGTTTTGAGAGACAAAAGATATAGCACAATGGTCAAATATGTAGGCCTTGGAGTTTTGTACCTGCAACACAGAAGTATTCTAGCTTAACTCAAGAAGTGATTAAGAGGATTATATATCATAAATTATACAAAGTTATTTTAGCACAAAACAAAGTAAGTTCTCAATATATTTTAGCTAGTACTATAACTAAGTTCCTAATTATTTTCTATTCCTGAAATTATTGTTTTTATTCATCTTATTTAGTTATCTAATTTTAAAATTAATGATATATTTTTCTCTCCTCACTTTCCTAAATGAAAGGCATTTCCTGATAACCCTTACATACAAAGCCTAGAATCATGCTCAATATATAGTAGAAACTCAAACAAATAAATAAATAAAAGTTTGAAAAGCAAATGAAGTCCTTATGAAGTGCAGGGTCCTATTAAAATGGTAAACTGGGGAGAAATTTTTGATGTAAAAAACATATGGGGCAATATTTGGAACAAGAACCAATATAGAAATAAATAGGATTGTTAATGGAAGGCTCTAGGTACATAAAACTCAACATGAAGAAGTTATTTTTTCAGAGACTTGCAATGGGCATGATGGAGTGCCAAAAATAAACTACTTTATAGTTTTGTCTATTTTTTAGTTTTGTACCTGCAACACAGAAGTATTCTAGAAATAGTTGATGGCATGACACTGTTGGTAGGGGCGTCATAAAGTTGTTTAAGTACTGTGAGATTTGGTAGGAAACTTTCATTTTCTTAAGTTAAAAAGTCAAACTAATTTTCCTAAGATGATTATTTATTCCAAAAGTGAGGAAAGTAAATGAATGCTTTTTATTTTATAACATTGACTTTTTTTTTTATTTTAGGGACTCCACAACTTATTATACCTAACAGTACGTATCAAAATATTTTAGTATTGATCCAATTATTTTATCTCCTTGATAATAAAGTGAGCTTTCAACTGTTCTGTTTTATTGACAGAAAATCCACTTATGAAGCCAATGGGGAAAGCACCTCAGCGGACAGCCTTTAATCTATTCAGCCTAAGTTTTATTCTTCTAAGAATCTTTTAATTGCTAATTATCTACAAAATAAATTTTCAAATATGACAATAAAGGAGCAGTTCATGGTTAAATACAACTCATCATCAGTTTAATTCTCTGTTAAATCTGTATCTAAACAATTTTTTTTTAATTCATAATTTGTATTATAGTATGGAAGATGGGTAAGCAGTAAAATACAGTCTTAAGGTTATTTTTATTACATTTATATATTTATCAGCAGTGTTTCATTCTCTAATTTTCTAATGAGAATAGATACAGTAGATTTAAGGAAATAAATTTCAGATATTAGATAGTTTCCATATATGCTAGTAATTTCCTTTACAAGTATCATCATTATACAGAAACAAATGTTACTGAGGAAAGTTTTCAGATAGAATGTAATATTATTCATTATGGTCAAAATCAATGGTCAGCAAATAAATCAATGGATTAAACTCAAAAAGGAAAATAAATAAATAGTTTAAATGCTGAAAGGTAATTATATGTTCTGTAAACTAAAGCACACTCTTCTAGGAAATTTATTTTGAAAAGTGCCCTATACAAAATATAAAATAACAAGATGCAAATAGTATACCTTTTAAATGCCATACAGAAGATGGTGACAGAGGTGGTCAGAGTACATTCCCATAAATGAATGGATGCAGAGAACAGTATTCACCCTAGGGTGTCAGCAAAAGTTGTGTGAATGTCTGATTAGTGGAGATGTGGGAAGGAGAGGACCAAGATCTCCTGCACAGGCAGCTGCCCTGTACATCTGCTCAGAACCCAGTGCATTCAATGGCCCAGAGGCAGGTACCATCTCTACAGCACCACCAGGAAAGGGAAAAAATAAATAAAAGGAATAAAATGGCAAGGATCACCAGTGGCCAATCCACCTGCTGCTGCAGGCTTCATCCTAGATCAGACACCAGCAACAAAAGTAAAGAAAAAAGAAAAACCTGCCACAAAAGAAAAAAAAATATATCAAAGAAGAACCATAGGCACCACACAAAGTCCAAAGAGGATAGGCCACAAGTATACAGACTTTGGAACTCAAACAATGAAGAGCACCCAGACTGACTGGTCCCAATACAGAGATCAAGGAATGGTTTAAAAGATGAACAAGAACCAAGAAAAGTAAGATGAAAACATGAAGGAACTAATTGCTGAGATGTAAACTATAAAGAATACAGTAAATGAAATAAATAATAAGCTGACAAGCATGGAAAGCTGTGTTAAACAGGCAGAAGAAAGAATCTCAGAACTTGAAGACCAAAATTTGGAACTAACCCTATCTGTTAAAAACATAGAAAAGAAGCTTAAAAAGACAGAACAAATTCTTCAGGAGATGTGCAACTATATTAAGAGACCGAATCTAAGACTGATAGGTATCCCTGAAGCAGATAAGGAGAATGAGAGCAGTCTGGAACAAATATTCCAAGAGGTCACCCAAGGAAATGTCCTGCATCTCATCAGAGATAAGACAATCCTAACACAAGAGATACAGAGAACCCCCGCAAAGCATCAGATAAGAAGATCAACTCTTAGACACACAGTAATTCACTTACACAAAGTAGGTATAAAAGAAAAAAGTCCTAAGGGCAACAAGACAGAAGATCAGACTACCTACCAGGGAAGACCAATTAGAATAGCAGCAGACTTATCTACAGAAACACTGCAGTCTAAAAGAGACTGGTGCTCAAGCTTCAAAATACTCAAAGATAAACAATTCCAACCAAGAATTTCCTATCCAGTTAAGCTAAGCTTCATCAGTGATGGAGAATTAAAATCCTTCCCAGACATTCAATCCCTAAGAGTGTATACTGCCTCCATACCAACTCTACAAGAGATACTTAAGAAGGTATTAGGCACAGAAGAAAGAAAAAACACCCACAAACCTCCCAAGAATGAAAGAAAACAAAGAACTAATAAAGCATGGTATCATGACTGCAAGATTGAAAACACACACATAAATCAACCCCCAAATCAAAAGAAAACCAACAAAAAAAGTAAAAGAACAACAACAAAATCTATAAGAGCTTCATGACAGGGATAAGCTCTCACATCTCAATAATCAGCCTGCATATGAATGGACTAAATGCACTACTGAAAGGGCACAGCATGGAAAACTGGATAAAGAAACATAAGGCAACAATATCCTGTCTTCAGGAGATGCATCTTACCAGAAGAGACACTCACAGACTCAAAGTTAGAGGATGGAAAACAAATTTTCAGGACACAAAAGAAAGCAGGAGTCACAATCTTAATATCAGACAAAATAATCTTTAAGCTATCAAAAATTTTAAAAAATACAGAAGGACACTACATAATGATAAAAGGATCAATTCATCAACAAGAAGTATCCATCCTAAATGTATATGCATCAAACACAGGAGCACCAGCTTTTATAAAGCAGCTACTAAGTAAACTTAAAAAAAGATATTGACACTAAAACTCTCATAGCCGGGGACTTTAATACCCCACTATCATCCCTAGATAGATCATCAAGGCAAAAAATCATCAAGATCTGGAACCTCAACTTGATGTTTGACCAAATGGACCTAACAGATACCTACAGAATACTCTACTCAACAACCATGGATTATACATTCTACGCATCACCTCATGGAATGTACTCCAAGATCAACTACATCCTCAGTCATAAATCAAGTATAAACAAACTTCTCAGACCACAATGGAATAAAATTAAATATCAATACCAATAAAGTTTCCCCAAAATCCACAAAGATATGGACACTAAACAGCATGATGCTAAGCAACTCCTGGATAGACATGGAAATCAAACAGAGATTAAAAGATACTGGAAGCAAATGAAAATGAAGAAACATCTTACCAAAATCTCTACGATGCCATGAAAGCAGTACAAAGAGGGGAATTCATATCTCTACAAAAATACATGAAGAAATGGAAAGATCACAAGTTAACAGCCTAAAAAATCACCTAAGTGAGCTCGAAAAACAAGACTACCAAAACCCTAACTTCAGCAGAAGAATCCAGATTACCAAAATAAAAGCACAAATATGGGACATAGAGACAAAATTATCGTAGAAAAAAAATCAAATCAATGAAACAAAAAACTTGTTATTTGAAAGGAAAAACAAGATTGATGGACCCTTAGCAAGACTGACCAAGAAAAAGAGATAAAAAGCCCAAATAAACACAATCAGAAATGCAAAAGATGAAGTTACAACTGAACCCAAAGAAATACAAATTATCAGAGATTACTATGTACACTCGTATGAAACAATATTGAAAACATAAGTGAAATCGAGAAATTTCTTCAACCAAGGTTGAAACAAGAAGAAATTGAGACCCTAAATAAACTAATAACAACCCAGGAAATTGACTTTGTCATAAGAAAACTACCACCAAAAAAAAGTCCTGGACCAGAATTCTACAAAACCTACAAGGAGGAGCTGATACCAATTCCACAGAAAGTATTCCAGGCAATCAAGAAAGACAGAATTCTCCCCAAATCATTTTATGACGCTAACATCACATTGATACCCAAACCGGATAAAGATCCTACAAAGAAAGAAAACTATAGGCTAATATTTCTGATGAACATAGATGCAAAAATTCTCAGCAAGATTCTAGCAAGTCGGATCCAACAACACATGACCAAGTAGGTTTCATCCCAGTGATGCAGGGCTGGTTCAATATTTGTAAGACCATAAATGTAATTAAATACATCAACAGATGTGAAAACAAGAAACATGATTATACCATTAGATGCAGAAAAAGCTTTTGATAAAACCCAGCATCCCTTCTTAATGAAAACCCTTGAACACCTAGTCATAGGTGGAATGTACCTCAAAATAGCAAGAGTGATCTATGATAAACCCAGTCAACATACTGCTGAGCAGACAGAAATTGGAAGCATTTCCCCTGAAAACCAGAACAAGACATGGTTACCCACTCTCACCTCTCCTGTTCAACATTGTATTGGAAATCCTAGCTAGAGCAATTAGACAAGAGAAGGAAATAAAGGGTATCCAAATAGGAAAAGAGGAAGTTAAGTTATCCCTCTTTGTAGATGACATGATCCTATACCATGAAAACCCAAGAGGATCTGTCAAAAAACTCCTCGCACTGATAAAGGACCTTGGCAAAGTCTCAGGGAATAAAATAAACATTCAAAAGATGGTTGCATTCCTATACAACAATAATAGACAGAAACCCAAATTTAAAAGCACAATTCCATTCACAATAGCCACAAAATTTAAAAAATGAAACACCTTGGCATCTTCCTAACCAGAGAAGTCAAAGACCTTTACAATGAAAACTACAAAACACTGCTCAAAGAAATCCAAGAAGACGCAAACAAAGTGGGAGGTATCACACTTCCAGACTGCAAACTCTACTATAAAGGTACAATAATCAAAACAGCATGGTATTGGTATAAGAACAGGCATATAGACCAATGGAACAGGATAGAAACTCTGGAAGCAAAACCTCAATTCCTCAACCAACTCATCTTTGACAAAGCCTCCACTGGGGAGAGGAGAACCTATTCAGTAAATGGTGCTGGAAAAACTGGCTAACTACATGAAGAAGACTGAAACAGGACCCCTACCTATCACCATACACAAAAATCAATTCTAAATGGGCCAAAGACCGAAATGTAAAAACTCAAACTATAAGAATCCTAGAAGAAAATATAAGAAACACTCTTAGGGAAATTGGAATAGGCAACCAATTCCTGATCAACTCTTCAAAAGAGAATGTCATAAAAGATAAGATAGACAAGTGGGACCTCATCAAACTGAAAAGCCTCTGCAAAGCAAAAGAAACCATCAAGAAAGTAGGACAACAGCCCATGCATGGGAAAAAATATTTGCCAGTTGTAAGTCTGACAAAGGCCTGACATCCAGGATCTACAAAGAACTCAAACATGCCAAAAGGAAAAAAACAAACAACTTTATTAAAAAATGGGCAAAAGATATGAATAGACACTTAGAAGAAGACAGTCAAGCAGCCAACAGATATGTGAAAAAATGCTCAGCCTCACTATTCATCAAAGAAACACAAATTAGAGCCACACTGTAATATCACCTAATTCCAGTCAGGATAGCCATCATCAACAACTCAAAAAACAACAGATGCTGGAGAGGATTTGTGGAAAAGGGAACACTTCTACAGTGTTGGTGGGAATGTAAACTAGTACAGCCTCTGTGGATAATAGTGTGGCGATTTCTAAAAAATCTGAAAATCAACCTTTCATACAACCCAGCAATTCCTCTTCTGAGAATATACCTGGAGGAACTCAAATCACTCTCTCATAAAGATACCTGCACACACGTTTATTGCAGCATTATTCACAGTAACAAAAACATGGAACCAACCATGTTTCCCATGAAAAGTAGACTGGATAAAGAAAATGTGGTACACTTATATAATGGAATACTATGCAGCCATAAAGAGAAACAAAATTATGAACTTTGCAGCAACCTGGATAGAATTAGAGTCTATAATACTCGGTGATTTATCACAGAAACAAAGCTCTGAGTACCACATATACGCACACATAAGTGGGCCCTGAACATTTATCATAGTACTATAAGAAAGGAATTGGCATTAGTAAGACACTGTCGGGGTTGGGGCACATAACATCAATAAGGGTACCCACACTTTACCTGTATGATGACCACGTATGTACCTAACACTCATTTGTAACTCACATTTTTTAAATAAAACAAAATAATATTTTTAAAAAGTCGTACAAAATGATCTGTAATATGAGTAACAACATCTCTACAAAACAGATAATTATTCAGTACTGGAAAAACTTTTGTTTGAAGACATAAAAAAATGCCTTCAATGGGTTCAGTTTTAAAACCCATTAGTGCCGAATTGCTGACGCCTGTGAACTAAATTACCTGAATCTTTTTCTTCTCAATTAAGGTAACTGCCAGCTCTAGCTATATATATTAAAAACTATTTTTTAAATATATATTTTAATTTAAAAGACAGAATGTTGTTTTGTATATATTGCCAAATATCTAGGAGTTTCCACATAGGTGGTTACTATTTTTTTAAAAGTAGCCAAGTGACTTTATATTTCAAATCTACTTATGTTAGACAGGGTTCTCCAGAGAAACACAATAAATAGAGAAAAGAGAGAGGAAGAGGGAGGGGAAGGGAATGGGAGAGATGGAAGGACAGAGGCAGAGGGAGATTTCTAGTAATTGTCTCATAGGATTATGAGGGCTAACAAGTGGAAATTTGTAGGGCATGTTGGCAAGCTTAAGTAAGAGTTGATGTTGCAGTCTTTAGTCCAAATCTTGGAAATTCAGGCAAAAGTTCTATGGTGCAGTCTGAAGGCAGAATACTTTTTTTTTTTAAAGAAAAAAATGTTATCTTTAGGATTTTGTTCTCAAGGCCTTCAACTGATTGAATGAGGTCCATCCACATTAAGAAGGGTAATCTACTTAAAGTCAACTAATAGTTAATGCCAATCATACTTTTAAAAAAGCCTTTACAGCAATGCCTAGACAATGGTCACCATAGTCTAGCCATATTGACACACATAAAATTACCTATTACATTGCTACTTGTCATCATGTATATTGAGTCCTATTTTTTTAGTAGGGTAAACATTTACTATTTGTTCAATTATTGCATTGTTGAAATTCTAATTCATAATTGTTTCCTGGAGGGATGCAATGGCTCACACCTGTAATCCCAGCACTTTGGGAGGCCAAGACAGGATTGTTGAGCCCAGGAGTTCGAGACCAGTCTAGGCAACCTAGCAAGACCTCATTGCTATAAAACATTTCTAAAAATAAGACATGGTGGCACACACCTGTCCTCCCAACTTCTTGGGAGGCTGAGGTAGAAGGGCCACATGATTCCAGGAGGTTGAGGCTGTGGTGAGCCATGATTGTGCCATCGCACTCCAGCCTGGGCATTAGACTGAGACCCCCGACTCAAAAAAAAAAACAAAAACCATAGTTGTTTTCTAGCTTGTGGTTTGAAATAGACTAAAGGTAAATTTACATGTATACAGAGTATACTTTTCTACCTATTCTATTGTTTATCACTCTGTTGTTCCTATGGATTTTTAATAAAACTTTTTCATTAATAATTAAAACATCCTCTGATTTTCAATATAAGTACTTCTCAGACTTCTTATTCATTCAAGAGCATATACATTTCTTAAGTCAGATTAAGTGAAATTCTACAGATCATATAAAAAAGTTTACAGAATTATATTCACTAATTTTTTAAGTATTTGTCAAAGAATATTAAATTAGCATTGCTATGGGAACTTGCAAGTACTGACAGTTTTCAGAAAATGGAGCCTAATTGCAGGACTTTTTATATACCAGCATGGAACAAGTGAAATCAAAAATATAAAAACCATTTTCTTCAGCACACCAAAAGAGTTATGAATCTGAAAAAATAGTTATAAGATCTATTTGAGGAAAACTACAAAATTATGATAAAAGAAATCAAAGGACTAAATAATTGGAGAATGTTCCTTGTTTATAGTTAGAAAGACCAAATATTTTACAAAATCAGTAACTGCCAATTTGGTCATTAGATTCAGTGTAATACCAAATTTTCAGCAAGTTATTTTGTGGATATCAACAAACTGATTTTAAAGTTTACACGGGAGGAGAAGCGAGGCAGGAGTGGAACCAAGGCAGCACATCCTCCAACACCAGCTTGGGTCACAGGCGCATGGCACGAGGCGAGGAGCACTCTGCAGCCCCTGGCTGAACCTCACAGGAAGGGCTGCGCAGAACACTGGTGCATCCACTGTGCTGGGAAACTGAGCACACCTTCAGCCTACTCAATGTGAAAATAACCAGAATGAAGGTTTCTTTCATAATCCACTTCTACTTAATTAATAGCAAACTAGAGTTTGGACTTCTCAGCTAATTACCCTTCTCCTGAGTACCCAAGGAGTCGACCACCTGCACAATAACTTCCAGGGCTTTCTAGTTGGTGAATTTTGTAATGAGAGTCTGACAACCCCAACTCAACATTCAAACAGAGTCCAGAATTCTCATTTAATACCAGAATGAGTGCATACAGAGAAAAATGGGTAGCCGAGTTGGAAACTAGCAAAAGACAACATTGCTAAGCCTGAAATTCTAAAGGAATGTTGGGAACATAATGTCCAAGGGATATCTTTGAGAAAAGGTCAACAAAGACCTAAATTATTTGATTATGTTTTAGAACTTGAAGTGATTTAGAAGGATGAGGTGGTAAAGACACAAGGGAAGGCTGCCAAACCATCTATGATGGGGATTCTGGCTACAATTAAATCACCTGAAGAAGTTTTTCTAAAAAATACTCATATTCGGGATTTCCAGCAAGATGGCAATGGGACAGGTCAGACTGTGTGTCTCCACAAAAGTGAGTGCCCATAAAGACTCTCTGCGTGAGTGGGCACGTGCCAGCAGGTGAGTGAAAGTCCATCTGAGGTCAGACTCAGGTTCATGCTCCCGGGCCTCTCCTTTGGAGGTGACAGCAACCCCCCACTGCCCTGAGATTGGATCCCCGAGTGCACACACAGGATCATCTGCTGCTTTCGGAACTCTTCTGAGAAAAACCTGCTGAATTCTGCTGATCCTCATCACTTGGAGCCCGGCCCACACCATCACCTGTGACAACAAAGTGACTGGAGCTCGGGACCAGTGGAGAGGGCAATCGGGGAGAGCTGGCAAGGTGCCCCACCACTGGTGAGGGATGAGAAAATGCCAGCTGGAGTTTTCTCTGTCCCCGGACCAGGCAGAGACCTGGATTGCCCTGCCCAGCTACACCCAGCCTCCAACTTGGGACCTAGAGGTAATCACATCAAACTTAGAGGGACAGAAGCCCCTACCTCACCCTGGATCAGACACAGACACATCAGATCTGAGTGGGAGACTTGACAAGCAGAAATCTAAGTGAGTCCAGATCTGATCCACCCTCTTCCCACAATAAGTTTGGGTCATCTGATCCATGCTGAAAGCAACCCTATCAGCCTGCACTGAGAGCAGAGAGAAAGGGTTGGAGATCAGAGCTGAAAGGAAGTTGGACTTACAGGAACCACCTCAGAGTGAGTTTTTTTGTTTGTTTGTTTGTTTTTTTGGTCTGTTTGTCTTGCTTGGTTTTTTTTTGTTTGTTTGTTTGTTTTTTCCTGTTGTTATTGTTTGCTTTTTGTTTTGGTTTTTTTCTTTTTTCTCTTTTTCTTTTTCTTTTTTATTATGTTTTTGTACTTGCTTTGTTTTTGCTACTTCATTGCTTTTTTTAGATTTTCTGTTTGTGTATGTGTATTCTAAGGGAGAGTACATCAATGGGGGGGTCTCTGCAGTTTGTGTGTTTGTATGATTGTCTGCATGTTTTCATTTTTAAAAATCTTTTCTGTCTTTGTGTCTCTTTTCATTTGTTAGTTGGTATGACTGTTTTCCCTTTTATTCTCTCTCTGCACCTTCATCTCATCCCTCGCCTTCCTTTTTCTATTCTTTTCCTTTTTGTCACCTCATTTTGCTTTCAGGAAGCAAACCTATATGCCCACTGCATGGACAGATTGTGAGGCAGTGGGAAGTGGGTTCTAGGGGACCCACACACCTGTCAGTGGATACTGGAATCTGCAGATACTTTTTGAATAACAGCTCCCCCTCAATTAAATCTCAAAACTGCAAAAAGTACAGCCCTCCACCCACAGTCCAGCTTGAGAACTGAACAAAACCAGAGGATCCACACAAGGAAGAATAGGTAATTGAGAAAGCAGAAGTAAATGCTACCCCCCATCCCTGAACAACAAAATTAAAGAAGAGGTTTTTTAAAAAGGAGGGGAAGAAAATCTACACAAATGAAGAAAAACCAAAGTAAGAATATGGGTACTACACAGAGCCCTGGGAGATCAACCACTTGAGAATACAGACTTCAGAATGCAAATAATGAAGAGCCCCCAGAATGACTGGTCTCAAACCACAAACACAGATATCAAGACATTAGTAGAGAGTATAAACAGAATCGAGGAGAGACAAGAGGAAAGAATGGAGTTGATAACTGAGATAACAGCAATAAAGAATACAGTGAATATAGTGAATGAAATAAATAACAAACTGATAAACATGGAAAGCAGAATTAGCCAAGCAGAAGAAAGAATCTCAGAGCTTGAAGGCCAAAATATGGAACTAATCCAAACAGTCAGAAACATAGAAAAGAAGCTTTACAAGGCAGAGCAAAACCTTCAAGAGATGAGTGATTATTTCAAGAGGCTGAACCTAAGATTAATTGAACTTCCTAAGGCAGAGCGACAGAGACCACCCTGAAACAATCTTTCCATGAAATTATCCAAGAAAACTTCCTTCATCTTATCAGTGACACAACCATTCAAACACAAGAGATTCAGAGAACCCCTGCAAGATGGCAAATGAGTAGACCAACTCCTAGACACATAGTAATACAACTACGCAAAGTAGATATAAAAGAAAAAATTCTAAAGGCAGCAAGAGAAAAAGGTCAGACTACATACCAGGAAAGACCAATTAGAATAGCAGCAGACTTATCTACAGAAACACTTCAGGCTAGGAGAGCTTGGAGCCCAATCTTCAACATTCTCAAAGATAAATAATTTTAACCAAGAATTACCTACCCAGCTAAGCTAAGCTTCATCAGTGAGGTAGAATTAAAATATTTCCCAGACATTCAATCCCTAAGAGCTTACACTGCCTCCAGACCAGCTCTACAAGAAATACTTAAGAAAGTATTAAACACAGAAGAAAAGGAAAAAATAATGACAATGCCCTTCACAAGAATGCAGGAAAAAGATTGAAAACACACATGAATCAACACAAAAATCAAAAGAAAGACAACAAATAGCAACAACAAACTCTATAAGAACTCAATAACAGGGATAAACTCTCATATCTCAATAATTAGCCTGAATGTGAATAGACTAAATGCACCACTGAAAAGATACAGAATGGTAAACTCGATAAAATATCATGAGATAACAATATATTGTCTCCAAGAGACTCATCTCACCAGAAAGGACACACACAGACTCAAAGTAAGAGGATGAGAAACAAAATTTCAGGCAAATGAAACACAAAAGAAAGCAGGAGCCACAATCTTAATATCAGACAAAATACCCTTTAAGCTACCAAAAATTTAAAAAGATATAGGAGGGTTCAATCCACCAACAAGAAATATCCATCCTAAACATATATGTACCCAACAAAGAAGCACCAACTTACATAAAGAGGCTTCTAGGTAAACTTAAAAAAGATATTGACTCTAATACTATCATAGCTGGGAACCTAAATACCCCACTCACAACCCTAGACAGATCATCAAGACAAAAAATCAGCATGGAGATCTGGAACCTCAATGTGATGCTTGACCAAATGAACTTAATTGATACCTGTAGAAACTCCACCCAACAAGCATAGAATACACATTCTACTCATCACTACATGGAACTTACTCTAAGATCGACCCCATCCTTGGCCATAAATCAAGCATAAACAAATTTCAGAAGATTGAAGTCCTGTCATGCAACTTCTCAGACCACAGTGGAATAAAAATATCAACACCAACAAAGTTTCCCCAAAACCCACAAAGACAGGGACACTAAACAGCATGATGCTAAGCAACTCCTGGGTAGATATGGAAGTCAAACAGAGATTGAAAGATACCTGGAAACAGGTGTACCTAACACTGAATTGTACCCACAACTTTAAAATTAAAAAATTAAAAGTTAAAATAAATAAAGTTTACATAGAGAGGCAAAAAACAAACAAACAAACCAGAATAGCCAACACAAAATTGAAAAACAAAGTTGTAGGACTAACACTACTTGACATTAAGTCTTAATATAAAGGTAAGACTTTAAATAGGCTTATAAAAATTTCCTAGTCTGTTTTGTGTTGTTATAGCAGTATACCTGAGACTGGGTAATTTATAAAGAAAAAAGATGTATTTCTTACAATTCTAGAAGCTGGGAAGCCCACAATTGAGGGGCTGCACTTGGTGAGAACCTTCTCACTGTGTCATCCCATAACAGAGGTGGAAAGGCAAGACAGTTATGAACTCATCCTTTTATCAGGAACCCATTCTATAACTTACCAATCCTGTGATGACATCTGTCTACTCGTAAGGACATATTCCTTGAGATCTGTTCACCTCTTAAAGGTCCCACCTCTCAATGCTCTTGTATTAGGGATTAATTTTCCAACACATAAACTTGGGGGAATGCATTCAAACAATAACACTACAGTAACCAAGACAGTGTGGTATTGGTGAAAGTAGAAACAAATAGATCCAGGGAACAGAATTGAGAGTTCAGAAATAGACCCATATAAAAATAATCAATTGATCTTTGACAAAGAAGCAAAGACAATATAATGAAGCAAAAATAGTCTTTTCAACAAATGGTGCTGAAACAACTGAATGTCCATAGGAAAAAAAAAAAAAAGGAATCTAAGCACAAAACTTATACCCATCACAAAAATTAACTCAAAATGGATCACAGACCTAAATGCAAAAGTATAAATACTGGAGTAGTATATAGTATATAGAAGATAATCTACATGACCCTGAATATGTAAATGACCTTTTAGATACAACGCCAAGGATATTGTCCATGAAAGAAAACATTGAAAAGCTGAATATCATTAAAATTAAAAACTTCTGCTCAGCAAACTACACTGTCAAGAGAACAAAAGGACAAGCCATGAACATGGAGAAAACACAAAAGACATATCCAAAAAAGGACTATTATCCAAAATATGCAAAGTACTCTTAAAATCAACAATAAAAAACAAATAGCTCAACTTAAAAATGAGTCAAAGACCTTATCAGACATCTCATCAAAACAGATATACACTACATCATATGTCATCAGGAAAACACACATGGAAATACCAATGAGATACCACTACACACATATTAAATTGGCCAAAATTCAGAACACTGGCATCAGCAAATGCTGGCAAGGATGTAAAGCAAAAGGAACTCTAATTCATTGCTGGTGAGAATGCTAGATGGTACAGCCACTTTGGGAAATACTTTGGTGGTTTCTTACAAAACTGAACATACTCTTACCATCTTAGTCTCTTTTATATTGTTTATAACAATACCTAAAACTGGGCAACTTATAAAGAAAAATAATTTACTTCTCACAGTTATGGAGGCTGAAAGTCCAAGATCAAAGAGCCATTATCTGGTGAGGATTTTCTTACTTGTAGGGACTCTGAAGGGTCCTGAGGCAGTGCAGAGCTATTAAAGTACAATATGTAATGTGCAAATGTGTACTACCAAGCAAATATGTGCTTATATTTCATTTATAGAATTTAAAGTCTTCAAAGCAAGATTTGTTTTTTGACAATATGTTTGGAAATAAAGAGATCAAACCAAGATCTGCTAGGACAGCAGCCAATTTTGTCTGGGGGAAAAAAAGAAAAAGAAAACAAAAAATGAGTTGTTTCCTACTGTGAACGCAACAGTTAGTGAAGATGTACATTGATAGGCAAGGCTGTGTCATTGTGCTGATGAGAGAAGAAATAGAAATAGTTTAGCCTTATGAGATTTTGATGATCCCGACTCCTCCATTTATTTTGTGGTTTCCCACAAAGATTCATTTAAAAACAGAGAAAAATCTCAATGAAGATGTCTACCTTAAGGAGAATAGTCTGTTCATGAGGAAAGTAAAGGGCATGTTCCGAACTAAATCTGCAACTCAGCAGGTAATGATTTTTTTTTTAATTTCATTGAATTTTTGTCAGTGACCCAGAAAAACGATCATTCCTTTTACATAATTAGAAGCTTCCTCAGACCTGTTAATTACTCAGCAACTGGCATTTATTATACTAACTGAAAGCTTATTAATAAATGATACATCTTTCAGTGTCAGAAGTCAACTCTGGAAAAATATTTAAATACATTAAATATTTGACTCAAATCCCTATTACTTGGATACACACTTATCAGGAGCTTTCTCCAAACTACAGGTCTGGCTTTCCCTCTCCCCTCTCTCCCCACTTCCGCGCCCCAATTTCTCCTTCCGGGGACAGGGGTCAATGGCTTGCTTGTGGAGATTGGCAGGCCACTGCGGCGGGCTGGCGCGTGCGCACTGGCCTTTTTGTGGCCGGTGGACCATGGAGGGCCCAAGGCTTTTCGCCCTGGAGTGGTGCGCCCAATCGCTCCCACTGGTGATAGGGGGCGTTTTGAAGCTGTGGCTCTGTGAGCTGTGGCTACTGCTGCTGGGTTCTGGTTTGAATGCGAGTATTCTGCCACACGAAGAGGACGTAGACTTCATCAACGAGTACGTGGACCTCCACAATGAGCTCCGGGGCAACGTCTTCCCCCGAGGGTCTAACTTGCGCTTCATGGTGAGGCCCGAAGGCGGTTTCCCCAACCTCCCACTATCCGTGTCCCAGAGCCGCCCTCGACCTTGGAAATGGTGGGCCGCTGCTCTGAAAATAGCGGAGAATCGCACTTTTAGATGGGTTTTAAAATTCACGTAAAGTTTATACCTTGAGAAATAAAAGCCACTCCCAGGAACACATAGTTATTGCGGTGACGGTGACATTGCACGGGGCCAGGACTGGGATGAATGGGGACACTCGCCTGAGATGCAAATGTGAAGGAGCTGAAAAACCAAGAAAATTGTATTATAACAGAACAGTTAAAAAAATTATAAACATGATTGCAAAGATATAAATGAGGAAAGAAATGTCAACATCTTAAACAAAAACAGAATCCTTGGGTCTGGATTAGGTCAAAGCAAATGCAGCACTCTCAGACTGCAGTCAAGAACAGATCCTGTTTTTATTTAACATTTTTAAATTTTTCCATCACTGATATTTTCACATTGGCTTTGACTTTCTAAAAGATGTTTGGTGCCCACTCCAAATTTGACTTCCAAGGGAGTATCTCAGTTCCCTCACCCTAGGCCTGACCCTGATTTTGCATTCCTTTACAGTGCTGTTCTTGCCCTTCCCCCTTTCCTATATTCATTTAACATCTCATCAACTATTCCCTTGTTGCTTTGGAGTTTTCATGTTTGTCATTAAAATTGACTGCAAAATCCAGCAAGTAAATAACTATCCATTTATCAAGCAATTAGTTACTTCAAATTTACATTCTAAATTATATTGCAAAGACTGCCTCCCTAGACATGTATCTTTTACTTCCTTCAGGATTAGTTCCTTAGCAAAAATTTCAGAAATGGGATAAATAAAGGGAGGATATTTTTTATGATACATCTTTCAGTGTCTGAAGTCAATTCTGGAAAAATATTTAAATACATTAAATATTTGACTCAAGTCTCTATTACTTGGGTAGACATTTATCAGGAGCTTTCTCCAACCTGCAGGTCTGGCTTTCCCTCTCCCCTCTCTCCTCACTTCCGCATCCCCTTTTCTCCTTCTGGTGACAGGGGTCAATGGCTTGCTTGTGTAGATTGGCAGGCCACTGGGGCAGGCTGGGGCGTGCACACTGGCCTTTTTGCGGCCAGTGGACCATGGAGGGCCCAAGGCTCTTCACCCCTGAGTGATGCATCCAATTGCTCCCACTGGCGATAGGGGGAGATTGCTTTTTTAAAGGACTGTGCCAAGTTAGGCAAATACCAGCTATGTGTTCTGTTTTCACCACATCCTCACTAGCTTGGGCATTTTCAATCATTTGCTAAATGAATAAATTATAAGAAATAATACTTTCCTTTAATGTGAATTGTAAAATACTATTTTGATTGGACATACTTTAATTCTTTCTTGTTCATTACCTTCCGCATTGTCAGCATATCCTTGTCAGATTATAAACTTTTTTCTAGAAATATGCTAGCACTTAGTCCTATTTGCTGAAGATAGCCTATTTTTTATCTTATATTCTTTTTCTAACCTTTTAAATACTGTTGTAAAATTTGGAGATATTTGAGAGTTTTAACTAATTCCCCACTTTTTGTAATTAATTCTGTTTCTTCAGAATTTGAAGATTATCCTTACTCCTGAAAATTAATAAATACATAATACTTTTTATAGGTTTTGTATTTCAAATCTCTAAAAATTATATATTTCAAACATTTTGGATAGTATGGGAATTTAAACAATATTAAGTCTCTCAAAACATGAGCTCAGAATGATTTTCCACTCATTAGTACCTTTAATTTCTTTTAGTAATGCTTTGCAGTTTTCAGTATGCATATCTTTCCCTCTTTGGTTAGGTTTATTCCTAAATATTTTGTTATTTTTGATGCTATTGTTATGGAATTATTCACTTAATTTCCTTCCAGATTGTTCATTGTTAACATACAGAAACCACAACAAATTTTTGTGTGTTGATTTTGTAACCTGCTACTTTACTAAATTTATCAGTTCTAACAGTTATTTTGTGGAATATTTAGGGTTTTCTACATATAAGATCACATCTCTGTGAACAGAGATAATTTTACTTCTTCCTTTTGAACTTAGATGTTTTTATTTATTTTGCTAGCTTAATTGCATTGCTTAGGATTTCCAGTACTGTGCTAGTTAGAAATGGCACAGTGGGCAAAGTCGTCTTATTTCTGACCTTAGAGAACTTTTTGCCTTTGACCACTAAGATTATATTAACTGTGATTTTTCATTTTATGTTTTTTGTTATGTTGGGGTAGTTTCCTTCTATTCCTAGTTTATTGAGTGTATTTTTTTTTTTTTAATCATGAAAGGCTGCCGGGCATAGTGGCTCATGCCTGTAATCCCAGCACTTTGGGAAACCAAGGCAAGAGGATTGCCTGAGCCCAGGGGTTTGAGACCAGCCTGGGCAACTTGGTGAGACCTCATCTCTACAATAAATCAAAAAATTAGCCGGGCATGGTAGTGCGCACCTGTAGTTTCAGCTACTTGGAAGGCTGAGGCAGAAGGATCACCTGAGCCCAGCAGGTCAAGGCTGCGGTGGCCACAAGCATGCCACTGTACTCCAGCCTGGGCGACAGAGTGAGACTCCAACTCAAAAAAAATAAAAAGGAAGGTTGCAGAATTTTGTCAGTAAACAGATGATTATGTGACTTTTTTCCTTCATTCTATTAATGTGGTCTATCACATTGATTGATTTTCATATGTTGAGCCATCCGTGCATCCCAGTAATAAATCCCACTGATTTATGGTGCATAATCCTTTTAATGTGCTGTTGAATTCAGTTTTTTGTATTTCGTTGACAATTTTTGCACTAATGTTCATAAAGGATTTTGGCTGATAGTACTATTTTCTTATAGTGTCTTTTTCTGTCTTTGATAATAGGGTGATGCTGGCTTCATGGAGTGAATTAGGAAGGGCTCCTCTTTCTTCATTTCTGGAAAGATTTTGAGCATTGGTATTAATTCTTTTTAAATGTTTGTATAATTCACCAGTGCAGCTATCTTTTCTTTATTGAGAAATGTTTCTATTTAGATTTTGTATTTCCTCATAATTCAGTATTGGTAGGCTGTGTGCTTCTAGGAGTGTGGGTCGTTTAATCTAGATTATCCAATTTGTTGGCCTACATTTATTCTTAGCACTCTTTTATAATACTTTTTATTTCTCTAAGATCAATGATAATGTCCCCTTTTTCATTTCTGATTTTAGTTATTTGAGTCTTTTCTCTTTTTTTCTTAGTCTAACTAAATGTTTGTCATTTTTATTGATCTTTTTGAAGAGCTAGCTCATACTTTTGTTGATTTTTTTCTGTTACTTTTCTATTCTCTATTTTGTCTCTAATCTTTATTAATTCTTTCCTCTGATACTTTGGGTTTAGTTTGATTTTCCTCTTCTAGTCCTGTAAAGTGTTGGTTTGGAGTCTTTTTTTTTTTTAATGTAAATTCTTATAGCTATATATTTTCCTTTCAGCACTGTTTTTGCTGCATTCCATAAGTTTGAGGAGTTGTGTTTTCATTTTCAATTGTTTCAAGTTATTTTCTAATATCTTTTGTGGTTTCCTCTTTAATTTATTGGTTGTTTAAAAGTGTGTTGTTTAACATTATTATTTTAATGCAATTATCTTTGCTTATTTAGATGTATCAGCACTAGTACAATTTTTTTTTTTTTTTACTAACCATTACTTCTTTTAGCTCATGCCTACTTTTTGAATTCAGTTTTCTCATTCCTAAAGTGCAAATTTTAGTAGCTCATTCTATAAGAGTTGTGAATAGTAAACTTAATATTTCTATATATAAAAGAATCTTTACTTCACAGGTTTGAATGATACTATTTTCCTTTGGCTCTATCTTCTGACTCCCACTCTTGCTTTTCAAGTTTCTTTTGTTAGTTAAACTCAGAGATACCCACAGCATGGTCCCTATTAACATGCTAGAAACGAAGATTCTCAGGTCTTACCCCAGACCTACTGAGTCAGAAATCCTGAATTTGGAGCCCAGTAATCTGAATTTTGACAAGTTCTCCAGATGATTCTGAAGTGGACTGAAGTATATCCTTAGTCTTATTGTTGCTAATTTAAAGATGATTTGTCTTTCCTTACTAGCTTCTTCATATATTTTCTCTTTGCTGTTCTGTAGTTTAACCATGCTCATTTTAAGTATATGTTTATTTTATTTATTTTGTTCAAGAGTTTTCTTCTTGAATCTGTCTATTCAATTTTATTACGACTGAAATTCTTCAGCATTATTTCATAGAATGTTGCTTCATCCCTATTCTTTTTGGTCACTTCTTCTTGAACTCCTGTTAGATGCATGGCTTTCTCATTCTTTTTTCCCACAGCTCTCCTTTTCCCCTTATAGTACATCTCTTTTTCTCTCTGTTCTTCTGAGTCATTGTTTCAGAACTGCCTTTCAGTCACTAATTTTCTCTTCAGCTTTTTGTAGTATAGTTAACTGGCCTATTTATTTTTTTGATTTTTTAAAATTTGCTCAAATATGCTCCCTCATTGTCCTATTTTTTTTCTCATGATTTCTATTTTTACACTCATTTCTTTAGTCATTAAAGCATATTTATTTCATATTTGTATAAAATAGTTCTAGTTTTGTATAAAATACTTTAATTTTTTTATAATTTTAGTTTATTAGGGTGCTAATTTTCTTGTTTTATCTACTGATCTTTTGTAATGTTTATAATTTTATATCATATGCTCATCAACACCAGTGATTGTATGTGTGTCAGATAAAGAATCTCATGATGTTCAAGTTATAGAAGATTAAATATTGCTACAGAATAGTTTTTTATTCTCTTTTGCCTTACTTCCCTCTTAGAATCAATTTTTACAATTTTTTTTTTTTTTTGCTTGGGTATTCTTAGTTTATACAGACAATGTAAGTATAGTCTTCATCTCTATGCATAATATAGGCCAAGGACTTTGATTTCTCACATGACTTTTTTCATCTAACTTTCTTGTCACTGTCTTGGGCTGGTAGGCAGAATATTCTAGTCTTCTTTCATTTAGGAAGCACTCAGCTTCCTAATTTTTTTCCCCAAAGATGTCGTTTCCAGGACTTGCCTTAGAGTGGCTATAGGGCCACATCTTCTGTTTCCATATTAATGTCACTTATATCTGGTCTGATATCTCCTTTCCTCAGATTAGGCTCATGAGTTTGCACTCTGGCTTTTATCTTTTCTCTTCATTTCTGACACCTGAGTATTACCTCTCTTGCCTTTGAGCTCAGCCATGAATGAAAAAAAAATTTTTTTTATCATATGTAGGTTAAACTTTATGAAGTTATTGTTAACCATTTTGACCTAGAAAACTCAAGTATTTCATAGAACTCAAACTTAATATTTTATTGGGTTTGCAATATTAGAAGATTATATCTTAACTTAGTCCTTATTGTTTTCACCATTTTATATCATTGGATGTTAGGAGCACAGAATCCTTTCCTTCTTTTTTTCTGGGCTTTTCTGGGGCTGGGTGGTTTCTCTTTCTAGCCTCACATGATAGTACTGGTAGAGGGCCCGAGACTTAGACTTATTTTATTTATGAGTATTTATGCAAACTTAGAAATAAAATACCCAATCAAACTTAGCAACATATTTGATAATAGAGTAATAATAGTCTCTAATCTCTTAATAATGTTTTTCCTTTACTCCTCTTCAGTGTACAATTCATTACTTAAATTGGTTCAGTTTGAAAAAAAAAAGTGGTATATATTTTGACAAAAACTTTCTCCTAACCAAACTCCTCTGAGCCCTCTTGAATAAGCCTAGACTTTAGGCTCTGTCCTAAAGCGTACATTACCCAGTTTTATCATGAATCACACCTACCTAGTTTAGAGCACATATGCTGTCCTTGATATCTGATCTCCTTGCCTGCCTTCAGCAAGAATTATTTCAGGTCAGTTTAGCAAAAATCACCCACCCTTAATGTCTCTTCTTAGTAATTTTCCATCCATTGACCTCCTCATTCTGTTCTATGGGTATAAATCCTCACTTGTCTTTACTGTATTTGGAGGTGAGCCCATTCTCTCTCCCCTATTGTGATAGATAGTCTTGTCACCTATCACAATAGTCCTGAATAAAATCCTCCTTACTGTGTTAACAAATGTCATGAATAATTTTTTCTTTGACAGTTATGATGCTGCTGTGATTTGGATAGGATCAAATTCATCATTGGACCCCTGGGCCTCTCACCCAGAATCCCAAGTGCGCACCTTTGCAGCCTTTATCTTCACTCCTGACTGATTGATCGGGGCTCCATTGGTGAGTCTGATTCCTGAGCCAGCGCTCCAGATGACTGTCCATTGAAGTACCGTGAGGACAGATTTTGACCCTTAAAATTTTGTATACTCTCTAAAGCTGGATTGAAGTTCCAAGCTTCTTTATCTAAAAGGTACCTTCCAGGCTGGAAATATTTTCTTGGTTCTTTCTTTCAAGTAGGAATTCACTCCTGAATCTTAGACCACATGTCTTTCTTCCTGGCTCTTTGTTTTGAGAGGAGATTCACTCCCTGAGTCGTAGGCTGGAAAAACTTCCTGACTTCTTATGACATTTCCTTGTTCTCTGTATTTGGTCCCATAAGAACTCTCCAGTTTACTAACCCCACCCCACGCCCCCACTTTTGGACCCTGATGAGACTGTGCTCCACCAACTTTCTCTGCCTTCTCTTTAGTTGGCATGATTTTTGCTAAGGATGATTTGGAACTTCAGTGACCTCTTTGGGAAGCTTCAGGTCTCTCCAAACTGGCTCCTCTAAGACTTCTCCCCTCCCATCACCTCTACTCCTCCTTCCTGCTTTTAACACCTTTTATCTTCCCTTCTGATCCCCTGATATGTCCTCCTTCATACTCTTACCTCCTCCATCTCTCTACTCATACCAGTCCCTCAGCTCCTTTCAGTCACTTGAACTCTAGGCTCTCTTCCTATATCGGGGTTCTCAAGCATCTCAGGGGCCCTCCAAAGCAACTACCTGAGGCTGAAAAGGAAAAGTAGCACGTTGGAAACAGACTAGATATTTTTATCCACTTAAGTAGGGTTTAGAAACAGCTAGACAACTTTTTTTATCACCACTCTCCTAGAATGTAGTGTACAGCCTCCGTAAGATTACATATCAAAGCCGGGCTCGGTGGCTCAGCCTGTAATCCCGCATTTTGGGAGGCTGAGGTGAGTGGATTGCCTAAGCCGCGGGTTCGAGACCCACCTGGGCAACTTGACGAGACCTCATCTCTACAATAAATCAAAAAATTAGCCAGGTGTGGTAGCACGCACCTGTAGTTCCAGCTCCTTGGAAGGCTGAGGTGGAAGGATCTCCGGAGCCCAGCAGGTCGAGGCTGCGATGGCCAGGAGCATACCACTGCACTCCAGTCTGGGTGACAGAGTGAGACTCCAACTCAAAAAAAAAAAAAAAGAAAAAAAAAGATTACATATCAAGATAAAAGAAAACCTTAAAGGCTTCCTCACAAGTATTAGCAAAAAGCATTAGCCCTCATATTGATCACATAACCTTGACTTATCCCATTTGTCAAAAACATAATTGCAAGTATTTTTTTATAAACCAGTGGGTTTTGTATTACTGTGTTTCACCTGACTCATGACCAAAGTTTTAGAATGGAACTATAAGATCTCTATTTATGTCTTTCTCTATGTATGTATATGTATGTATATTATATATATGTGATATTTTCTTACCTTGGGATGGTATTAACAACTTACTTTTAAAAATCTCTTAAAGGAGTCCTATTAAAATTGGCTTAGAGCTAGACAAGCTCTTATGTAAATTAAATATTCCTAAAACTCTCAGAAATACAGAAACCCAAATTATTTTCAAATTCACCTGACTTGGATAAATTTTTGTCAAATAAAACTAGTTGAGTATTGTTGGTTTAATAAAAACAGCTCTGTCCTCTTGAGTTATCAACATTAAATATCATATCAGCATACGTTTTTATTTTACTTGGGATTACTAGTCAAACAAATTGTTATGTCTACTAGCTACTTAAGTTATAGCTTAAATAGTTATATCTACTAGATATGTAAACAATTATAAATTTAACCTAAGAATCAATGTACAAGTGAAGATGCACTATAAATCAAGTTTTGATATCTACTTTTTCATGTTTATCAAATGAAGCAATAAAGCAACAATAATAAAAACATATTTAACTTGCTTTAGTTTATATGCTTTTGTGATTTTTTAATGTTTATCTAACATGCATGTTTTGTACAAATGGTTAACAAGAAAATAACTTGAGATGATAGCTGGCTTTGTCTAATGTTATATCTTTCTAAAAATAGTTTACAGAATCTTTTTAGTAAATGTTTTATTTATTTTATTTTAAAGATGTGGGGTACAATTCAGGATTAGGTATACAAGTGATCATCATACAGGTAAAGTTTGGACTACCTTAGTAACTTTTTATTTTAGAGTTATGTTGTATTAAATTAAGTAATAGGTATTCATTGATAATTTCTAAGTAAGATAAAATGCTAAAACATTCACTTTAAAATGTAAGTTTAGGCCAGGCATGGAAGCTCAACCTGTAGTCCCAGCACTTTGGGAGGCTGAGACAAGAGGATTGCCTGAGCCCCGATGTTTGAGACCAACCTGGGCAACTTGGTGAGACCTCATCTCTGCAATAAATCACAAAAATTAGCCAGATGTGGTGATTTATGCCTATTGTTCCAGCTACTTGGAAGGCTGAGACAGAAGGATCACCTGAACCCAGCAGATTGAGGCTGCTGTGGCCATAAGCATGCTACTGCACTCCAGCCAGGGTGACAGAGTAAGACTCCAAATTAAAAAAAAAAAAAAAGGAGACTTACATTTATACACTTTTGGTTTTTTATTTTAATGTGATACAGAGAGGCCAAATATATCTGGGTCTGTTTATAAATGTGTCCTTTTTGCCACATTGAAAATTTTTGCTATGAAACAGCGTATACCTATAAAAATTGTGAGATAGTATGTTCATAAAATATGCTAGTCTGTTCTAGAATGTTGTATTTGACAGGCAATTCACAATTGTTTACTTTGTAGTTTTCCCTGTGCAACAAAGAGTACTGGTGTATACGAACACTTTGAATGGAAAGTGTGCAAGAAATGTAGGATATGTTTTTGTCTAGAGAAGGAGAGAGTAATTTTGTCTTGAACTTAAATGACTGATCTAAGATGAGAAAGGAAAGTTCAGGACAACATAGAAATTTGAATATAGAAAGTTAGAAGGCTTGTATAAAAAGGATTTTATGTTGTATGGTCAAAGCTGGCTAAAGTTGGATGGTTTTATTAATAAGGTTTTTAAAAAAACACATTAAATGGTATTAAAATCAAAAGTGCACTAATGCAAAGCTAAAATTTGATTTTTATTTCTCTGTTAAAATAACAAAGTTTTCTTGGGTACTGGTTTGCTCTTAATAAAAAATTGTCAGTTCTTTTTTAATTTTAAAATAATCTGTCTAGAAAACAAAGATTCTTAATCTTAAAATAATTTCCTCTATGATTATTTCAAAAAAGTTTTTACCCATAGAAATTTCAAAAACAAGACCCACAGTTACAAAGTTAGGATTATTTTGCTTAAATCCAACTATGAGAACTCAAGGAAAATATTTTAGAGCACAGAAAACCTTATTATTATTATTTTGTTTTCTTTATTTTTTACATATTTTTCAGACTTGGGATGTGGCTTTATCACGGACTGCTAGAGCATGGGGGAAAAAATGTGTGTTTGAGCGTAATCCTTATTTAGAAGACTCAGAAATGGCCCATCCTAAATTTCATGGTATTGGTGAAAATATGTGGGTCGGCCCTGAAAATGAATTTACTGCAAGTATTGCTATCAGAAGCTGGTATGCAGAGAACAAAAAGTATCATTTTGATAATGACAGTTGCTCTGAAGACTGTTCTCATTATATTCAGGTATCTAATTTTTATATTGCCATTAATTCAATAGATTTGCTTTACTGCCTAGTTTTATTATGTTTCAAATTTCTAAATAAACTCAAATTGTAAAATTATTACATCTAATAAAATCACAATTTTAATCAGTTTTAGAGTCTCAAAATTCCATCTATTATATGAACCATACAATTAAAATATTCTTTTAAATGTAGTAAACTTAATTTCTATACCCAAAGATGAAAGGCACTTTCTAAAAGTAGTGCATACTGGAAAATGAAGTAGGAAACCAGTAATAAAAAATGTTTTTAAATTATTGACCATAAACATAAGTAAAAGACTTGATATTTTGGGCACTGACCAGTGCAAAAATTCTACTATATAGCTGATTAATTAAAACACTTAAAATGCAAGTTAGTGGTATTATTTTCTAACATTATGTGCAACAATCCTGTTGTGCAAACTCACACTTTATGCTCCAGGAATACTGAACCACTTTTCATTTTCTGTACATAACTTTGTGATTTTACATGACACATTGTTTAATAATCATCTATTTATATGTCTGACACTAGACTGAGCACAGGGACCTTGTCTTTTCTTCCATATATTCTCAACACAACAACATAACATTATTTAGGCCTTCAATAAATATTTGTTTCAGGAATCACGAAATTATTTAATGAACTCCCAAATTAATGTAAAAGATGTTTTCAATCAATAGAGCTTGATTCATGTTTTATGTAGAACTTAACACTTCAAAATTTGTTCATGTTGAATTCGTGTTTTTCTGTTCCATCCAATGAATTACACTTCAAAATTTTGTATCAGATTTTTTCTTTTTTTGATCAGTTGTTTCTTCTAGAAAGACATAGTAATTCTCCTTTTTTAAATTCATATCAAAGCTAGCCTCTTTAGTATGACTTCAGTGCTCTCAGTAAACTAACCAAATCTACCCCCTAAATACTGTTCTTTACTTTTTACTTCTTAATTTCAGTCTCTTAGACATTTTTGTTTCCTGCATTTGACCTGCTTAACTTCACTTTAACTCATGCAGACATTCTATTCTCTATTTTAATGTATCACTTTATTTCTTTAAGAATCACACGTTTAAAACCGCTAAGGCTTGAGAAAAATAATAAAAGAAAACAGGAAAGATTTCTCTTCCTTGCACAGAGGTTAACACAGCAAGTGCTTCTTTATTCACTTGGAAGTATCAGAAATATTAAAGTCACGCAGAGAATTTCTGGAATCTTTTTCAGTATTCCCATTTTTTCACGCTGATTCAAGACCTATTTTTCTTTTATAGAAACCAGCTATTTTCTTATTTCTCTTTTTTTAAATGAAAACTCAGATTTTGTTTTATCCTGTAATGCGATTTTTTTCAACAAAAGAAAAAAATGCTGATAGCATTCAATTCCTCTCTAGTATCTCCTTCCTTCCCTTCTATAATCTTACTGTTCCTCTTTTTCATTCACAACTTCTATTTTCTTCAAAACTTTTTATCCTCTCTTTTCCATCATCCTCTCTACCAATGACCTAGAACTTTCATATTCAACTAGAAGTTAAAAATTGGTTTATCAGGTGTGACTTCCTTTGGCTCTGGAGCATTATTCTGGATAAGTGTTCTCAATCTGTTTTTTCTAAAATTATGGTATTGATAAAATCTGTTAGAGTGGTTCTCTAAATCCAGTGTTGGAAGTGCTACCCTAAGTCTATCATAACTCTCTATATGTCCCTAAATGAAAAGCATTTCTATTTCTTGAATTGCTTGGTGACACTTCTCTGTGAAGGTAATATGTGATTGTTTATAATATGAGAGAGTAAATGTTTAAAGCCGAATTTTGTGTTTTCTTGGAAAATTTTATTTTAGCTTGTTTGGGACAACTCCTACAAAGTTGGATGTGCTGTTACTCCATGTTCAAGAGTTGGACGTATTAGACATGCAGCAATTTTCATTTGCAACTATGCACCAGGGTAAGTTACTTTAAATTAATAAAAGACTATAAAAATAAATTGATATTTTAAGGATAAGTTTCTCTAACTTTTAATATATTCTTATAAGTTTTTATGAACTACAAAATAATTGAATATGAAGTATTAATAAAGACTTTACATTAAAATATTTTTTACTTTATAATAAGATAAGTTATAACTTGGGCATATTGATTTTACTTATATAATAGCCAAGTGTACCTTTAAGAGTAAGCTTAACTCTGGTATTATTTTACAATATCTAGTCTAATTAGCATAGGGTTTAAATTATTCTCCAAAATAGTTCATTTATAATAGAAGTAAAAAGAAAATAAAATTAGGTATGTTTAAATTTATATAGTAAGGATTGTTTCAGAAATATGTCAGTTTTGTAATATAAAGGACACTTTTAATTGACCACCCCTTGGAGGTTGTATTACTAATTGAGACTGGTCTCATATCTATATAAGAAATGTCTCAGAGACGGAAGAGCACTTCAGAAATCTTTTATTCAAGCTATTCATATGCAGCTTGATTTTTTCCCATCTATTCATCATGTGAACACCTTCCAGTGATAGAAAATAACTATGTCTCAACATAGCTTCCATTTTTGGAGAGCTCTATTGGAAAGTCCCAAGCTTTCTTACAGGTCAGTATAGTACTATAAATAATATCATTATAATTCCAAACAAGTGAGAAAATATTCCTGTCAACATTCTAAATTTAAGAATTGACTACTTACTAAGATTAAGAAGGAATTTCTGCCAAATAAAATGCTTTGGGGAGCCGGGCTCGGTGGCTCAGCCTGTAATCCGGCGCCTTGGGAGGCTGAGGTGAGTGGATTGCCTGAGCCCGCGGGTTCGAGACCCACCTGGGCAGGCGAAACCTCATCTCTACAATAAATCAAAAATTAGCCGGGCGTGGTAGCGCGCGCCTGTAATTCCAGCTAACTTGGAAGGCTGAGGCGGAAGGATCGCCGGAGCCCAGCAGGTCGAGGCTGCGGTGGCCGGGAGCGGCCACTGCACTCCAGTCTGGATGACAGAGTGAGACGCCAACTCAAAAAAATAAATAAATAAATAAATAATAAATTAAAAATAAATAAATAAAATGCTTTGGGACTAAACTAAAAAGAAAAAAAAAGCATTGATTGCTGATTGTATTTCCCTAGATAGGATAAACAATGGAACTAGGATGTACTACAAAATAATTCAAAATAATGTAAGTCAGATTAAACTCAGAAACCCTTTTTCTGAGTTTTAAGTCAGGTGACAGCTAGACCAAATGAAATAACATAGGCCATGTTAAAGATTTTGGAATTTATTCTAAGTAATGACAAAGCCATTGGAAGGTCTGAAGCAGGTAAGTGACTTGATCTCATCTACATTTTGAAAAGAACGCTTTCACAACAAGATTACTCAGGCTATTGGTAAAGAATGGAATATAAGAAAATTAGGATATTAAAGATGGAGTACAATTATGAGGCTTTTTCTGTATTCCAGGCTACAGACTATGATATTTTGGATTAAAGTTTTAGCATGATATTTTGGGTTAAGGTTTTAGCATGTAGATCGTTTTTTTTACTGTTGAATAATGAATTGCCACAGACCTTCTTACGGCTATCTCTGCCTCATGATATGTTTACATTTTCTACATTTATTTTTCTACCTAATATTCCCAAGCATGAAATATATCTCTTGATCTTTATTGGAGTTAATGACATCACTATTCATCCAGTCTTCCAGACTAAAGATAGTTACAGTGTGACTTGATTATTCTGTTCCATTTATCCCTAAAGTCAAATCAATTAGCTGGTATTATTAGCTCCACCTTTATAATATATCCAGAAACTGGCCTTTCCTCACAAGTTCCATTTCCGTACTATGGCAGGCAGAATTCTACGGTGGACTACAAGATCCCCCACCCTCATGTATATGTCATGCATAATTCCCACGACACAATTGACCTTAAAACATTGAGATTATCCAGACTGTGACTCAATCAGTTGAAAGCAGAGAGTGCTTTTTAGCTGATCACAGAAGAGATAGAGATATCAGAGATTTGAAGCATGAGATTCAAACATGAGATTCTGACATTCCTTTACTGACTTGGAAATTGTGGGAGCCATGTATTTTTTAAAAATATGGGCAGCCTCTAGGTAAGACAACACATGGTTAAGAACCAGCATGAAAACAGAGACGAGAGTCATATAACCTCATGAAACTAAATTCTACTATCAGCCTGAAAGAGCTTGGAAGCAGATACTGCTCTAGAACCGCCAGATAAATGCTTAGTCAACACCTTGATTTTGGCCTCAAAGGCCCTGGGTAGAGAATGCAGCCTCAATGTGCCTGGACTTATGACCTATAGAACTGTGTGATAATAAATGAGTGCTGCTTTAAAACATTAGCAAGAGTGACTGAGATTATGAAGAGAGGCTAGTGAGATAAGAACTGTGAAACCAGAACTGTGCTGTCAGAGTTTTAAAATACATTTAGGCTTATTTTCTTGTCTGTCCCTTTTTATTATATATAAAGTTGTTCTCTTTTTATATTCAGTGGTATATCATATTGTAACCATTTTAGACATTAAAATCAGCAGTTTAAATATATAAAATACAATCAATGCATAGAGTGCATTTAAAATGATGACAATATAAAGAACTATGATAAATTCAACAATGTGCTGTGATAATATCACATTCATTGCCTGGCCAACTATGATTTTAAGACACCCTAAATTTTAAAATATATTCTGATTTCAGAGATGATAAAAAATAAAAAGATGTGCATCTTAGAATTTTTAAACATAGTATAAAACTGGAAGAAACAATTCACAAAGCAATATGTGCCCTTAATATGTATAATAAAATAAAAACAAATTATATGGATTATTTTATTCATGTAGTTAAGTACATTTATTTTATATTTTAAAATATTGGTTGTAGAGCACCATATTTGATTCATGACCTATTAGTGGCTCATTACTTACAGTTTGGGGGGAAAATGGCAGTTTAGAATACTGTAGATGTTTGGCAGTGAAGAAAAGTAAATGGGGTATATAAAGTTGAGTGAAAGCTGTTTTTTTACGGCTTTGGTTAATAATACTACAGTCATCCATAAATCAAGAGTAATCGGATGTATTAGAATATTGAGGGCTGGGGAGAGAATTGAAAAAGCAAGCTCTATCTGGAAAGAGGAGAGAATTATATGAAGAGAAAATGTGGAGAAATTAGTGAAGTTCTTCCCTTCTTGCTTAAGGGGTTCATGAGGATTTAAACTACTTGATTGATCTTTCAAAATAAAAGATTAGGGGATTTATTTATCTTCTCTCATTCCCTCATTTGTTTTCAGTTTTATTTTGAGCTATTCAATCTTCCAAGTATTTGAGGGTGAGGGGTTGCTATATGTTGCTGTTTCTGTTATTAAGACATACAGCAGGCCGGGCTCAGTGGCTCAGCCTGTAATCCCAGTGCTTAGGGAGCCCAAGGCGAGTGGATTGCCTGAGCCTGAGGGTTCGAGACCCACCTGGGCAACTTGGCGAGCCCTCATCTCTACAATAAATCAAAAATTAGCTACTTGGAAGACTGAGACAGAAGGATCACCAGAGCCCAGCAGGGTGAGGCTGCGGTGGCTGGGAGCATGCCACTGCACTCCAGTCTGGGTGACAGAGTGAGACTCCAACTCAAAAAAAAAAAAAAAGACATACAGCATCCCTATATCTGTAATTCTTCTTAATATTGAATATATTTACAGTTGTATATTTTTCTTCAATTATAATTTTTTCTGGATCTTAGGATCTCATGTGATATGGCCTCTTTCTCATTGCTCTCCATGGATTGAAAATTTTAGGTCATTTGATAAAATATATTTAATACTTGATGCATATTTATGATGGAGATTTCAAGGTTTCCAAGGAGGAATGAAACTTCTCATTCTTTTCTTCAGTTACCCTCCCAATATTTTATCCTAAAAGATATATTCTGTGCATATGCAAAAGTACATCTTATCTTTGTGTGCGTATTTCCATACTTCCAATGAGAATGCACTAAACTTTCTGTGATGTTCCTCAATTTTTTTTTTTTTTTACTTTAGGATATACTCTGGAAGTCTTTCTATTTGAGTGCTCAGTTTCCTCATTCATTTTAATGCATTAATAGTGTTTTTTAAATAGGTATGCAAAAGTTCATTTAAACAATGCTCTTCTTTTGACAAACATTTAGGCTGTTATTTTTATTACAAATAATATTTCTGCAATTATCTAAATAAACATATAATTCTCACACAAATAAATATCTGTAATATAAATTAACAGTCATGAAATTACTAGGTCAAAGAGCATATGTACTTTCAATTTTGATAAGTATTGTTAAATATCTATTCGTTGTTGTTGTACCATTTTCTTGTTACAAAATTTCTTTTTGCATCATTATAGGAGAGGGCCTGTTTTCAAACTCCCTTGATAACACAATGTATTTTCAAAGATTTTGCTCTTTACTAGTATGAGCTCATTATATTTTTAATTTTCGTCTCTGCAAAGGTTCTCTGCCACTTGGATGAGTCCAGTGAGACAGAACACTCGCACAAAAAGTCAGACAAGGCAAACATTATATTCAAATAGGTGGTAAAAACAAACAGAAGCCTAGGATTCATGGTGAGAGCCAGTCTACCATGCCTCTGAAAAGCTGCTTAGGGAGGATGAAGTCTCATCTATGAGTATTTGTGCTCCATGTCACATTGCAATTTGAGGGATCCCAAAAGTACTCTGCCCTGGGTTTTATACACTGAGCACAACTTGGATCACTTAGTTCAAGTGCTGCAGAATATTCTGTTCTAGGTGGGATGAGGACATAGCCTGGGTGGTTCCAGACAGTTCCTCCTTATCTCAGGATACTGCATTCTTGGCACACTCCAAAGTTATTCTGAGAACCACAAGTGGGAAGGGGGAGAACTGGGCTGTCCAAGGCCATCTGGGGACCTGTCCTCCTACAGTCTCCTATTTCAGGTGAGTTTATGTATCTTTTTGTATGTTTCAGAAAATTTTCTGGTACCTGATTGTTCCTATACATTTCCTATTTTTCTCTTAAGTTGTTAGACCTTTTATTTTTTTTTCAGTTTTAAGAGTTCTTTGTATATCAAAAAAATTAGCTCTTTCAGGTATTATAATTTACAAATATTTTCCCAGTTTGATGTTTAACGTTTGACTTTACTTGTGATACAATCTATTTTTGTCAAATTGAATTATTTTTATTATAGAAAAATATATCAATAATTTTTCATGGGTTTTGAGGTTTGTGTCACAATTAGATAAGCCTTCTCAAAATATTATTGCTATTTTTAATTCTCTCACATTTTCTTCTAGCAGTTTTTTAATCTTCTAAATATTTTATCCATTTTTCTTCTGCACATTATGTAAACTGGCATAAGAATTGGTTTCCTGCTTAAAATAACCATGAGGACTGGACAAAATATATACAACAATTGTTTTCAGGCATTAGAAAACAACCAATACAAGGCTATAATCTCTGCAAATGGAAAAGAATTCAGTGGGAGCCACATATTTCCTCTGATTTTTCTCCCTGAAAGTGTTCCCAAACTGTGGCCAGAGAAACAGAATCCAGGAAAGAATGTATATTTTGCTGGACAAAGGAGATATTGGTGTCTGATGATGCTAAGATATCAGTGTCTGTTATTTGGGGCCAGGATCCCAAAAAGGAGGACGCTGCAAAGAAGAAGCCCCAAAAGTCTGTAGAAAAACTCTGAAGATCTTTGACCAACTTTTACACCGCACATTGGCAAGGGAGGATGCTGGGAGGATTAGCAGAGAGAACAGATATTTGGAGGCTGAAGATTTGCAGAGATTTCAGAAGCAGCACAGTGCTGACAAGACAGAGTTGCAGTTTGTGCCCAGCCAAAATGGAGAGATGTTGATCAACACCCTGGGCATTCAACTGAGAAAGCAAAAAGTTCATCTTCTAGGAATAAGAGCCATGCCCTCAGAGTAAGGCCACCATAGGAATAAGGGAAACACTGATGTAGACCTGTCTAATCCTAAAACCAGGCCTCAACAGTATTAAGGTTAACTGCCAGACAAAACAAAACTCACCTTTTTTTTTTTAAAGGACGCTGATGTGGTAGTTAATGTTATATATCAACTTGGCTAGGCTGTGGTACCCAGTTGTTTGGTCAAACCAGCCTAGATGTTGCTGTGTTTCAGATGTGATTGGCATTTAAACAAGTAGACATTGAATAAAGCAGATTATTGAATAAAGCAGTCTCTCTCTCTCTCTCTCTCTCTCTCTCTCTCTCTCTCTCTCTCTCTGTGTGTGTGTGTGTGTGTGTGTGTGTGTGTGTGTGTGTGTGTGTAATATACACATTGTATTAGTTATATTTCTCTGGAGAACTTTTACTAATACATATTTGGGTACCAGCAATGAGATTTGAGGCCACAAAGGACATATACCAGTTAGATCTGCTGGAACTTATGGCCCAAGTGGCAGAGCAGCTTGCATGATAGCCTCAACCTGTTACAGAGCCTTCTCTTGATCTGTTCCCCACTCACAACTAGAAGCTTTTCAGACCATCCAGTAAACAAGCTGCAACAGCACACCCAAGTGAGGAATTTATTACCCCCAAAATTCAAAAAGGCCCACCAAGTGTTTTGCCTCTATTTTGGTTGCAGAAGGGGCCAGATGGAACAGCATACCTTCACCTTAAAAGGGATATCTCAACATGCTACATACCACTGTGCTCCTAGAAATTTCACTGGGGTAGAAAGCCCCTGGATTTATGACAGTTTATAAAATATTGACAGATAGTTGAGCCTGAATTTGATCAAGCCTCAAGAGCTATCTGTTTCAAAAACTGCAGAGAATAGAGTAATAAGGTAAACAGTATCACAGTAATACAGTCAACCCAACCCTAACCCCCAGGATCTCAAAATATGACCTTATATGGAAATAGGGTCATTTTGGATGTAATTAGTTATGATGAGGTCGTACTAGAGTAGGTTGAGTTCCTAATCCACCATAATTTGTGACTTTATAAAAAGATGACAGTGTGAGGACACATAGACACAGAATGTCATGTGAAGATGGGGGCAGAGGTTGGAGTGATGCATCTACAGGCCAAGGGATGCCAAAGATTGCTGGCCATCATCCAATGCTAAGAGAGAGGCACTGGAGCCCTCAGAAGGATCCAACCCTGCTGACACCATCATTTTGGACTTCTAGCTTCCAGAACTGTAAAATAGTAAATTTATATTGTTTTTAAGCCATCCAGTTTGTGGCACTTTGTTACATGAGATCTAAGAAACTAATCAAGAAGATTTAAAAACCAATAAATATCTCCCACAAAATTCAACCAACCATTTCCTTCCTAAAAAGAAGCAAATGGGAAAAATTGTTCTCTTCATTAAATGATATTCTTAAAGAACAAACAACCCTCAAACTAAAAGGTATCATAATATTTGGTGGAGAGATCTAGAAGCATTACCATTAAGGTTAAAAAAGATAAGATTATTATATCAGAGTCAATTAAGATACAAGTGATAGTGAAGAAAAGCAAATCAATGCAATTAGACACAAAAAATAAACGGGGCATAAATGAAAGATGAAGGCAGATTCATTAGTCAACACTGAGGAAACCAAAGGTAATTCATTTGTAAAACTCTTAGAAATAATATAATTCAGCAGATCAGCAGGTTATAATATTAATATTCAAAGCTTGACAGCTTTTCTATATTATGCATTTGTGACTTAGAAAATACTATAAAATAGCAAATATATTTTAAAAGACAAAATATCTAAATGTATACTTTAAAAAATTATAGACTCAATATAAAGAAAATGTTTAAACTTTAAGATTTAATAGAAGAAATTAGAAAACAGAAAGACATCATGTTTGTGGATGGAATACTCAGTATTTTAAAGTCACTTACATTTAATGAAATTCAAGCTAAAGTTTAATTACAATATTTGTATAAACTTATATAACTGAATGACATTAAAATTAATGTAAAAAATAAACATTGGTATTTAATTAGATAAATAACGAGGAAAGTTATAGCTATAAGATTTTAAAATACATCATAAAGTTGCAATAGCTAAAAGGCTAAAATATGGGCATATGACTAGATAGAGATATCATAGTATATAAGTGAGAGTCAGTACATAAATCCAAATTCATATGTAATGATGTAATAAAGGTGACATATAAAATCACTAGGTAAGTACCATTATTAATAGAATCAGGAGAGCACATTAGCTGGCTAAAAATAAAACTGGGTTCCTCCCTCATCTTAGAAAAATAAACTTCTAATGGATAAAAGACTTAAACATTAAAAAGGGAAGCCATAAAGGCTAATTAATAAATTTACAATTTGGAAGATGTAATAAGTTCTTACCAAGCAGAACATAAAAGTCCATAAACTAGGAAAATATACATAAATCTAAGTATAGAAAAATTTAAGACTAATTTATGGCTTAAAAGTACCATAGGCCAGGCTCGGTAGCTCAGCCTGTAATCCCAGCACTTTGGGAGGCCGAGGTGAGCGAATTGCCTGAGCCCGCCGGGCAATTTGGCGAGACCTGTCTCTACAATAAATCAAAAATTAGCTGGGCGTGATAGCGCGCGCCTGTGGTTCCGGCTACTTGGAAGACTGTGGCAGAAGGATCGCCAGAGCCCAACAGGTTGAGGCTGCAGTGGCCGGGAGCATGCCACTGCACACCAATCTGGGCGACAGAGTGAGACTCCAACTCAAAAAAAAAAAAAAGTACCATAGACATCACAAAAACAAAGGAAATAAAATGCAGGGAAAATATATTTGCAGAATATGTGGCAGAGTTATTTCCCTTAATTTACAAAAATTCATACAAATCAAAAAGAAAAATAGAAACAACCCAAAAGAAAAATGCGCAAAAGATAAGAAGAGGTAATTTACTGAAAATAAAACAAAATGCTTATTAATTATATGAAAAGATATCCACCTTCACTCATAATTTAAGGAATTCACATAAAAAAATAAATTGCCACTTTTCACTCATCCATTTGAGAATATAGAAAAGCTTGATTAGTACTCTGCACATTCAATGGGAGAATAAATTGGTATAATTTTTCTGGACTTAGTATTATCTAGCAAAATTTAAAATATATACCTGTTTAATATTACAACCACCTTAGGATTTTATCTTATTAATATTCTCATGATAATTGGCCAAGATATGCATTCTAGAATACACATTGTAGCATGTATTAATAGCATGAAACTGAACATTTAAAAAAGCAAAAACAAAGGCTCTAGTAATAAGAGCTGAACAATTAATTTACTATGCTTTATTACGTAGCCATTGAAAACGTTGGTATCTTTCTTTATGTACCAATGTGAAAAGGCCTCACTTGTTAAGTAAAGACGTAAGGTGTAGAACAATAATAGATATGATTGGATCTTTCTATTATAGCACCTAGCATTACCAGTAAATGCAATGGTTCTGTAAAGTAGAAGTAGGAAATTTCAGTTTGGTATGCTGCTTTGCTTGACTCGTCATTCAGAGACCCAGTTTGCTCCCATCTTGTTTTTCACCATTCTCTGTGGCCAGTGTATTTTTCTGCATGATCAAGTCCAAGTCATAGAAATGAGCTAGCTCTAGCTCATAGTAAGAGAAAAGAAATACATTGGAATTATGAACATCTCTTAAAGCACCAAGTAAGAAGTGGTCACATCACTGCTTTTTCTATTTCATTGGAGAAAATATTGATCATAGTGACACATCTAAGTTGCAAGACAAGTTGGGAAATGTCATGAAGCTAGCTATTAATGGACCAAGCTGCTGAAATATTGTTTTTTCAGTATTTCAAGAGAGAGACTAAAAAACAGTAGTCTGCACAAATGTTTTGAGAACCTTTCTGTAAATATTTTTTCTGAAAAGAATCATAAGGAGCTGTTAGCAGGCCAGGTGCAGTAAAGGCAGGAATTCTGGAGTTCAGGACCAACCTGGACAATATAACAAGAACCATCTCCACAAAAAATAAAAATAATGAGCTGGTGTGGTGGCTCATGCCTGTAGTCCCAGCTACTCGGGAGGATGAGGTAGAAGGGTTGCTGGAGCCCAGGGATTAGAGGCTGTAATTAGCCTAGATTGTGCCACTGCACTTCAGCCTGGGCAACAGAGCAAGACCCTGTCTCTAAAACAGAAAGAAAGAGAGAGAAAAGAAGGAGGAGGAGGAGGAGGAGGAGGAAGAGGAGAAGGAGAGGGAGAAAGAAGAGGCAGAGGCAACAGCAGTGGTGGTGGCTGCTTTTAGCAGATATCTTTGGGGAGACTGATGGGAAATGGAAGATGGAAACTTTTTTTTTACTTTTTTAGGTTGCCTTTTCTGCTTTTTGGCTTTCTATCGTGTACTCACAAATATTATAAAAACATGTATTACTTTTATTTATATATTTACTTTTAAGGGCTATCAGGATTGAGAGAATTATTGTCCTTTCTGTGGAAGATAATTTTTGAGGTAAAAAATGAAATCATTCAGGCAACTATTAATAGTGGATTGGAGAAGTATTAAAGACATTTTACAAAGGCATACATAACAGGATTCATATGTCATTGAATTAAGTAATAAGAAAGAGGACTAGTCAAGGGAAATCCCCAGATTTATCACTGAAGCATGAATGGAATCGCCATTAACTGCAATGGGAACACTAAACCTCTGGGGAGAGAAGATGATGAGGCCCATTTGTTGATGTAAGGAATTTGTCTGTGAAATATTTGCTTTGAGATGTTTAGTAAGCAAGTGTTTATAAGAGTCAGAAGCTCGTGAATGAGATGTGTCATAGAATAATGTGTCAGAATTTTGGAGTGCCAGATTACGTATGATAATCAACATTATGGGAGTAGATGGGAGTGCCTAGTGAGGGAGAATAGCATGAGAAAAGAACAGGACCTCCGGAATATGCTGCCAACATTTAAGGACAGTTAGAGAAGGACAAGGCAGGAGGAGGGACCCAAGAAGGAATAGCCAGATAGGAGGAAAAAAACAGAAGAGTGAAAAAAAAAAAAAACAGAAGAGTGATATAAAAATAGTGGACAAAAACAGAAGGAGGAAGCATGAAGGAAAGAAGTCGTTAGAAGGATGAAGTAATCCAAAATTTCAAATTCTAAGAGGTCAAAGTAAAAACTTTAAAATATTAGATTTGGAGAGAATTTCATTAATAAACATTGAAAGAGCCATTTCTGTGGAATAGAGTAGCCGAATGCCAGATTGGAATGCATTGGGGACAGAGAGGAAGTTGAGGAATTGGAGACAGTGTAATCAATTTACTCAAGACATTTGGTTGTGAGAGGTAAGAAAAAGCAAGAGCAATTAGCTATGGAAATAATAAGATTAAGGTGTTTTATTGTTTCTATTTAGAGTTATTTTATTATTTTATTTTTATATTATTATTTTATTATTTACATAATAAAGGGATTTCTTTATATAGAATGTACAAGTAATGCAGAATATGTGTAATTAAGGATACAAGTCCCTGAGAAAACAGCGGGTATAAGAGGAATTAGCCCTAGAAAGAAGGAAGAGCAATTAATTCTTCAGTAATTTAGAAAGGAAGGAAAGTCAGAGTAGGTATAGCTGCTATATTTAGTAACACAAAATTTTACAAATTCCATTCTAAAGGTGATGATTTTCCTTGTGAAGTAGGACAGATCATGTCCTGATAATAAAGGTGGGGATAACTGAGCTGGAATTTTGAGGATTGGGAAGGTTTGAAATAGTTATTGTGGAAAATAAGATAGGAGGTTGAGGAACCATAGAAGGATTCTCTACGTAGTTTAATGATTTTTCTCCAGCAGTACGCAGAATCCCTGTAGTAGACATGGGGTATAAGGGCCGTAAGATTTCTTCATTTTTTTCCACATTTAGGTTTTGCCAGGTGGAAAATATTGCAAGAGACTTTCAGGTTCTGACTAGAGAATATGTGAAGCAATGAACCTAAGCTGGGTTGAGAAGAGACAACAAAATGGATAAGGAAAAAATAGGAGAGAAAATAGACTTGAAGTAATGACCAAGTGTGGCAGGAGTAGATAAGTGAGCGACCTGGGAAGATAGGATTTAATCAGTGAGTGAAGTGTCTGATTCTGTGAGTTCAGAGGCAGAGCAGTTTTAGAAGGTAACAAGATCCAGAGTGTAGCTACAAAAGTGGCAATTATGGAGTATTGAGAGGTGTTTTGATGGTAAAGACATCCAGTAACAGAGACACCAAGTTATTGAATGAATCATCCATATGAATGTTGTAATCAACTAGGTCCCAAATTCTGAGACAGTGGCAAAATTTCGACTGAAAAAGATGATGTGTCAGGTGCCAAAGTCTTCAGTAGTCAATAAGGGGGCATGATCTGAAGATAGATTGTTCTCTTGAGGATTAGAGGATAGTACCACTAAATAATATCAGCCTCAAAGGAGCTTTATCAGTGTTTAATTGTTATCCACAGTCCTTTAGGTATAAAATGTGTAAGTGAAGGTAGGAGACCTAGCCAACAAAGTTTTACAGAAAGTGAAAGTGATATAAAGTAAGGTAGCTATGTACATACAGGGATAATTTGAGACAATAAAAAAAGAGTTCATAATTTTTTTTACCTTAAGTAGATCCAGAAAGTAGTCATGAATTTTCAGCAAAGATAAATATATTAGATAGGACAGAAGGAAAGCCAGATGGGATTTTTAACTAGATATTTTCTTTGCTGATTCTTGCATTTTATTTATCTCAAACTTATTGGAACAGATTCTTTCTGTTTTCTTGGGAAATCTATAAATCTTCCAGACAAACCAAAAGCCAGTGTTGAGACATATAGAAGTAGTGAAAATAAAAGGAGTTGTAGGTGGTCTAATTGTCTTGGCTGTGTGAGATGGAAAAATTGACATCTGTTTGATGTGCTTTAGCTATTTTCCCTTGAACAATGTGTAGACTATGTGAGTCTAGATGGGGAACTTAGATGAATCTACCTACAAATTGTAATTGCTGGATTATCAACCCATGGTGTTGAATTACCTCCTTGATGAACAAGATAGTGGCAGATATGGGTCTAGTGTAGGCAAAGAAAGTTTATACCACCACCAGAATTGTGCTCTCATTCTGGAAGACTATGTATCTATTACAAAGTTTGAATAATTGTCTTCTAATGAACTTAGGGTCAGAAATAGGTATAGTTGCCTATTACGCCACCCAGAAAACATGTCCTTACCTAGAGCCTGGACTCATGCCCTATAGTTGGTATTGTACTGAAAGTATGGCTGGATAGAGGCTAAGAAAACTTCTAGAGGACTATGTTCAGAGTCTTGACTTGGTCTCAGTGAACTACTGGGCTGCTTCTTAGAAAATCAAATACCTAAGGACAGAATATTTCATCTTTGTCTTCAAGCATTTCAGAAAAGCTGCAAAATTTCCATTGACTTGCTGCTTATAGATACTTAACAGTTGTTTCCTCCTAATCTGACCCAATAATTCCAATTGTAGTTGGGTGTTTTACTGTGGATTCAGACTCGAGGTGATTTAGGTTCAACGTCTTAGAAACTCAGAACTAGAGGAAGATTGACATAGGAGAATATTAGCCTAGCATTTCTGGCTATCTAATATAATGATTATGAAATTCAAATCTCTGAAAAAAGGTATATATTCTAGCACAGTGTGAGTTTACTTTTTTTTTTTTGTCTGTCTGTATTTATGTATTTATTCGCCTTCCCAGAGTTTATCCAGGATACAGTTATCAGATGTTATGATTACAGGCTGATTGACCTATGTTCTAGGTCTCAAAGTCAGTCTTTATAATGTTTAGCATTTTGCATAGGTGTAAGGACTGAGTTCTTCTATCCCTGGGGTATTAGAATATGATAAACTCTGCTTTTGTGTTAGAGGCATTTGTTTCAATAAATAATTTTTGAGTTTATGGAAGGTTGTTGCTCTGGCTAGGTTCTAAACAAAATGTATTTCTTCCTTGAGATAGTTTGATAATAAAACAGTGAAATTGGAGATGTGATATATGATCTGTAAATAACCACAAACCTCTGGATAGACTTGAATGCTTGCATTTCAAAGATATCAGATGCCTTATTAGGTATCATCAGAATTGTCTGATTAAATAAAATGTGCCTCAAAAATTTGATTATCAGGTGTTTAAATATCTATTTCTTAGGTCTGGCCATTCTTCTAAAAGGCCTAGTGTAGCCTATCTAAGAACTTGTATCACAAATGTTTATTTTTATCACTTCTAACTGTAAACTAGGTAAGTAGGCAATCCTGTTTAAATTGCCAGAATTAATGACCTTCCTCCTGACCCAAGTTATCATTTCCCTACCTGTATTCTCTGTCTTTCTTATCCTAGATCCTTTATATCAATTTCCCAATTTAAATCTACTTTGGGGCCTTTTTTCTTATTTTACTCTGGGCAATTGACATAATTATTTCTCACCTCTGTCCTCAGCTCTGTACTATGGATTAAATCAGCTTCATATAATCCCATCTATATTTATTTGCTTTTTTATATATTTATGTATTTTTATGTAGATGCCAATAATTAATGCACCATTTCTACAAAACTTTGTATATATGTGTACCAACCAGAAAGCAATGAACTATAAAACGTTCTATAGCCCCATTTTTAAAAATGAAAGAAGCTAAAATGAAAGAAGATTTAAAGCTCATTCTTTTATTCAAATTACAATACTTTGTTTCAAGAACATGGGAAATAATTTCAGAAGAAACTGTTTTCAGGGGAGGAACAAAGGGGAAAGATTGCATCTCTAATTAAAGTATTTCCTTAAGAACATTTTCTTAATGAACTCATCTTTGTAAACTAAATACAAATTAGTAACCATGTTGTTATAATAACATGTAAAAATTGAAACCTCTTCTAACAATGTTTTCTGCATTTTTATTTGTAGAGGAACTCTGACAAGAAGACCTTATCAACAAGGAATATTTTGTACTCGATGTGGCAGACGTGACAAATGTACAGATTTTCTATGCAGTAAGATTTTTTTTAAAAAAACCTTAGACATGAAAAAATGAATAATGCATTGGGATATAATGAATGTCCCAATAATGAATTGATTGAACACTAGTTTTTATTGCCTTGTTAATACTGTTCCTTTGATCAGAATGTTATATTATCAAAAGAGGGTTCATACAGTATCATCTTTAGATTTTTCTTAACTGCAGAGCCTTTTCTGTTCTCCCTTACTCCATTCCTTCCCCTGAGGACATACCAGAGTGTCAGAAAGAAGGAAGGAGAAATAACAGTTTTACCCTGAAAAAGTTTCACAGTTAATTCCTGAATAGCAGCCTGTTTGACACCTACTTAAAGGACAAGATATTCTGAAATATTTATAAAGAAAAAAAGTAACAGTTTTTCCATTTTCTGTTGTTTTTCCCCCAAAAAACTAACATCTCCTCCAAATATTCAGGAAAAAAGTAGAGAATATGTTTGATTAAATTTTTGTTTTAGTTTTTCCAAACATAAGAGACTATACTCCAAAATTATGACTATGTCTGAAATACACAGTGCTTAGAGGAGTGTGGTAGGGGATAAATTTAGTCAGTAAGTAAACAGTATGCTTTTGTGCTTAAAAAAGAAAAAAAAAGCCAATTGACAGTTTCACTGTAACACTTGTAACACCACTGCTGGGGTGATCCATTCTAATGTTTCTGCTCTTGCTTCACTTGAGTCAAGATGCACAGTTTTGCTCTTCCTCCTCTATTTCTTTCTCTCTTCTTGAAAAGTTCAATCCTCAAGTCATTGGGTAGGTCAGTGGGAGGTAGGCATCTACACAGAAGAGCAGCCAGATGAGCCACATGTGATATGTTAGGGCTTAAACAGGATGACAAAGGATCAACACCAGGTGCAATGGGCATAGAGAGACAACCTAAGCAGGGTGAGGATGCTGTCCATGTAGAGGAATGGCCTAGTATGGGAAGTCAGAGCCCACATGGAATGAAGTATCATTGTATGAGGTCTGGCTTGGGACATCAGAGCCAGAGCAAGATGGAGGGATGTCAGTGCATGCAGGGGTGGCTCAGTATGTGGCATCTGTGCCCAAGCAAGGTGAGGAGAGTATCATATGAGATAGAAAGGAGAAGTCTGACATAGGGTGTCTAAGTCTGAGCTGGCGAGGAAGGCATCCATGGAGGGATGTTCCAACACCAAATGTCAGAGCCCAAGCAAAATGAGGAAAGAAGTCACTATAGGGGTGACCTGACAAGAGGTTTCAGAATCTAAGCAAGTAAGAGGGCATCCCTGGTTAGGAGCAGTTTCACATGAGGTGAGGAGGGCTTTAATATGGGGAAGATGATCTGGCATGGTTGGGGTCAGAGTTCTAGTTGCGTAAAGAGGAAATTCACACATGGGAGAAGCCCAGAGCTGGGTTTCAAAATCTGAGCAGGGTGAAAGGGTGTCCAAGTGGAGGGCCAGCCTGTAGGTTGACAAATAAATACAGGACGACTGAGTTAAATTTGAATCTCAGATAAACAACAGATTTTTAGTATTAATATATTCCAAATATTGCTGGAAATATTCACACTAAGAAAAATTATTGTTTTCTGAAAATCAAATTAAACCTGTCATCCTTTATTTTTATTTGCTAAATCTACCAGCCTATTGTGGGGTGTCTGACCCCAAGTAGGGTAAGGAGGAAACCTGTGTGGAGTGGGGTTGGAGACAGTGATGGCAGACTGGACCTATACTGGGAGATTGATCAAATAAGTATATAAATTAAGGATAATGGAGGCTAGTTTTCTCACTGTCAGAAATGGAGGACAAATATGTAAAGGAAGAAAACAAGCATGAATCTTCTTGTGGTAAATTGGAATTAGAGGTATTGAAAATTAAGAATCGTAATAAGTAAGCATAGATATAAATGTGTGCATTTGTATATTTATATACATATGTGCTCCAGCTCTGACAGGACTTTGGAGAAACTGACACCCAAAGCAATGAGCACAACCAGCACTCAGATCTTTATTTCTAAATTCTAGTGTTCAAGCAAAGGAACTAGAGCTCACTGGAGAAAAACCTGATTCCAGGACTGACAGAAGGAAATTATGAGATGAATTCAGAACATCTTTTTATGCTTGAAAGCAAGAAAGTGCTTAAAGAATGATGGGACCATGCAACAAAAAGGACACATACCATCTTAAAGGCCTTCTACTGGTCACATCTGAGAGAGTGTGAACACTGACATAATTATAAAAGTATTCAACTATAATCCATTGGATAAAATAGGAAAATATAAATTCATCTTGATGTAAATTAAAAGTTTGATATGAAATAGTGTATTCAACTAGTAACAAAGTAAGTTTCCATAAAAATATTTAGTTACTAATGGGGAAAGAAACATCACAGTGGAGTTGCCTGGCAAGCATCACATTAGGTGATCAAAGTGAATGTCATTAGTAATGGGAAAATCATGCTCTACCTGAGAGGACACAATGAGAAGAGCATGACATCACCTCTATGGCATTTCTAGCAAAGGTTCATAACCTACTCAGTCACAAGGAGGCATCAAATAAGTCCAAATTGCAGATTTGTTTTAAAAATTGGAGATTAAAAAAAACCATCTGCACTTCACAAGAGTACAGGAAAACACAGAAACAGCAGAGCATACATGTCTGCAGAATTTTAAAAGCTATTTAAGAGCCTCATGGCAGGGATAAACTCTCACATTTCAATAATCAGACTGAATGTGAATGGCCTAATGCACCACTAAAAAGACATAGACTAGCAAAGTGGATTTAAAAAGCATGACTCAACAATATGCTGCCTCCAGGAAACACATCTCACTTAAAAGGACACCCATAGACACCCACAGACCCCTTAGAGGGTGGAAAACAAACTTTCAGGCAAATGGAAAACAAAAATTCAGAAGTTGTGAGTCTAATATCAGACAAAACAGCCTTCAAGCTATCAAAAATTTAAAAGTATACAGAAGGACACTACATAATGATAAAGGACTCAATCCACTAGCAAGATATATCTATCCTAAACATTCATGCACCCAATACAGGAGCACCAGGATTTATGAAGCAAAAACTTAGTAAACTAAAAGAGGACATTGACTCTAACACTATCATAACTGGGGATTTAAATACCCCACTAACAACTTTTGATCGATAATTGAACAAGAAATTAATAAGGAGATCTGGAACCTCAACTTGATGTTTGATCAAATAGATTTAATAGATATCTACAGAACACTTCATCCTACAGCCATAAAATATACATTCTACTCATCACCACATGGAACATACTCCAAGATTGACCACATTTTTGGCCATAAATCAAACATAAACAAATTCCATAAGACCAAAATAATACCATGCATCTTCTCAGACCACAATGTAATAAAAATAAACATCAACACCAACAAGATTCCCCCAAAACACACAAAGACATGGGCACTAAACAACACACCACTGAACAACTCCTGGGTCAACATAGAAATCAAGACAAAAATTAAAAGATTCCTGGAAACAAACAAAAACAAGGCACATCTTACCAGAACCTCTGGGATGCCATGAAAATAATACTAAGAGGGAAATATATAGCCCTATGCACATACATGAAGAAAACAGAAGGATCACAAGTAAACATCCTAATATCACACCCAATGGAGCTGGAAAGGCAAGACTGCCAAAACCCTAACCTCAGTAGAAGAATTCACATCACCAAGGTAAAGACCCAACCACAGAACACAGAAGACAAAAATATCATAGAAAAAAATCAACAAAACAAAAACTGGTTCTTTGAAAGAATAAATAAGATTGACAGACCCCCCTAACCAGATTGACCAAGAAAAAGAGAAAAAAAGCCCAAATAAACACAACTAGAAATGCAAAAGATAAAATTAAAACTGATCCCAAAGAAATTCAAAAGATTATTAGAGTGTACCATGCACACCTGTATGGAAATAAACTCAAGAACTTAAATGAAGTGGAGGACTTTCTAACATCATACAACCTTCCTAGGTTGACACAAGAAGAAATTGAAACCCTCAACAGGCCAATAACACCCCAGGAAATTGACTTGGCCATAAAAAAACTTCCCACAAAAAAAGTCTTGGGTCTGATGGCTTCCCAACTGAATTCTACAAAATATGCAAAGAGGAGATGATATCAATCCTATCAAAAGTATTCTGGGAAATTGAGAAAGATGGAACTCTCCCCAAATCATCTTATGAAGTTAACATCACATTAATACCAAACATGGAAAAGACCCATCAAGGAAAGAGAACTATAGACCAATCTCCATGATGAACATAGATGCAAAAATTCTCTACAAGATCCTAGCAAATAGGAACCAACAACACATTTCAAGAATCATCCACCACGACCAAGGTGACTTCATTCCTGTGATGCTAGCTGGTTCAACAAAAAAAGCTATAAATATATTTCAGTACATCACCAACTGTAAAAACAAGAACTACATGATCAAGGAAAAGTTTTTGACAAAATCCAGCATCCTTTCTTGATAAAAACCCTTGAACATTTGGGCATAGAAGGAGCATTTCTCAAAACAGTAAAAGCTATCTATGATAAGCCCACAGCCAATATGCTGCTCAATTGACAAAAGTTGGAAGCATTTCCATTGAAAAACCAGAACAAGAAAAGGCTGCCCACTCTCACACCTCCTGTTCAACATAGTATTGAAAGTCCTAGATAGAGCAATCAGGCAAGAGAAAGAAATCAGGGGTATCCAAATAGGAAAAGAGGAAATTAAGCTATCCCTCTTTGCAGATGATATGATCCTATGCCTGGAAAACCAAAGGGAATTTATCAAAACCCTCCTAGCATTGATAAATGATTTTGGTAAAGTGTCAGCATTAAAAACATCACTGTGCAAAAGACATTTTTATACACCAACAACAAACAGGCAGAGAACCAAATAAAAAGCACAATCCCACTTACAATAGCCACACAAAAATGAAATACCTTGGCATCTTCCTAACCAGAGAAGTGAAAGACCTTTATAATGAAAACTACAAAACCCTGCTCAAGGAAGTCAAGGAAGACACAAACAAATAGAAAAATAGTCCATGCTCATGGATTGGAAGAATCAATAATTTTTAAATGGCCATCCTACCCAAGGCAATCTACAGATTCAACGCAATATCCATTAAATTACCAACATCATTTTTCTCAGACCTGGAAAGGATAATACAGAAATTCATATGGAAACAATGAGAATGAATAGCCAAAACAATCCTCAGCAAAAGAAACAAAGTAGGAGGTATCACACATTCAGACTTCAAACTTTATTATAAGGCTACGATAATCAAAACAGCCTGGTATTGGTACAGGAGCAGTCATATAGACCAATGGAACAGGATAGAGATTCTGGAAGCAAAACCTCGATTTCTCAACTCATCTTTGATAAAGCCTCCACCAACAACCACTTGGGAGAGGAGACCCTATTCAGGAAATGGTGCTGGGAAAACTGGCTGACTGCGTGCAAAAGAATGAAACAGGACCTCTACCTATCACCATACACAAAAATATCAACACAAAATGGATCAAAGACCTAAATGTAAAATCTCAAACTATAAGAATCTTAGAAAACACAGGAGATACCCTTATGCACATTGGAATTGGCATCATCAAACTGAAAAACTTCTGCAAAGCAAAAGAAACCATTGAGAGTGGGGAGACAGCCCACAGAATGGGAAAAAATATTTGCCAGCTGTAATCTGACAAAGGCCTAACTTCCAGGATCTACAAAGAACTCAAATGAGCCAAAAAGAAAAACACAAACAGCCCTATAAAAAAAAGTTGGCAAAAGACAGAAATAGATACTTCTCAAAAGAACACATATGAACAGTGAACAGATACATGAAAAAATGCTCAGCCTCACGAATCATCAGAGAAATGCAAATCAAAACCACATTAAGGTACCACCTAGCACCAGTAAGGATGGCTGTCATCAATAAATCAAAAAACAACATATGCTGGTGCGGGTGCAGAGAAAAAGGAATGCTTCTACACTGTTGGTGGCGGTGCAAACTAATATAACATCTATTGAAAACATGGGGGCAATTTTTTAAAGAACTATAAATTGACCTTCTATATGACCCAGCAATCCCCCTCCTGAGAATAAACCCAGAGGAACGCAAATCATTCTACAAAAGACACCTTCACATGCATGTTCATTGTTGCACTATTCACAATACCAAAAACATGGAACCAAACCTGCTTCCCACTGAAAGTGGACTCGATTAAGAAAATGTGGTACTGTACACAATGGATTATTATGCAGCCATAAAGAATAACAAAATTATGAACTTTGCAGAAACTTAGTTGACTTTAGAGTCCATCATGCTCAGTAATCTATCACAGGAACAAAGAACTGAATACCAAATGTTCTCACTTACAAGTGGGTCCTGAACATTAATCACAATACTAGGAGAGAGGGTTCAGCAGTAGCAGCACAGTGCCAGGGGAGGGAGAAAAAGGGGGCACATAACCTTACTAAGGGTACCAAATCCTAAACCAGGTGCAGTGAGGTCCAGATGGAGGCCCAAACTTCACCTGCTTGTAAACCACTCACGTACCTAATCCTGACTTGTTCCCCACACCTTTATAATAAAATAAAGTTAAAATTTTTTAATGTTTTTTAATTGAAGATTTGTTTTAAAAATAACAGGCTATTTAGCTTCAAAAATGTGAAGATCATGAAAATCAAAGAAAGAATGAAGAACATGAAAACAATGTAATGCATGGTTCTGAGCAGGATTCTTTTGCTACAAAGGACACTATTGGTACAACTGGCAAAAATTAAACGAGTTCTGTAGGTTAGATGGTAGTAATGTTACAGTGTTAATTTATTGATTTTGATAACAATACTGTGGTTATATAGAAAGTTGTCCTTGTTTGTAGAACATGCACACTAAGTAATCTGGGATGATTAGGCATCAGGTTGACAACTTGCATTCCAATTGTTCAAAATAAAACTTACTTGTACTGTATTGAAACTATTTTATAAATTAGAGATTATTTCAAAATTTTTATTTTAAAAAAATTATAAAATCTTAGGAAAGTAAATCTGTTTGGAGACTTTTATTATAGGCCAGAGGAAAAAAAGAGGTTCATATTAGAGTATTTGTAAGAGAAATAGAGATAATGAGATCACTTTAACATTTATGGATCAGAATTATCAAATCTTAGAAACTAATCTGTCTAGTGATCAAAAGAAGAGAGAATATAAGATAAATATCAAATTTGGAGTTTGGATGACTACTGGTACAATTAATTGAGACTTGAGACATGAGTTAATGAAGATGGGAAGCAAAATAAAGTAGACAACAGGTTCAATTTTGATCATTAGTAACTTTAGATACCTATTTAAGATCTCAATAGATAAGACTAGTAAGCTTAAGGTACAGATCAGGGTTATATTTGAGAATCATTAGTATATAGATGAGGCTAAAAATATTAAAAAGGAAGAATTCACCTGGGTATAACACATACTCATAGAGAAAAGTAGTACACTACTAAGGATGAAATCCTGGGAGGAAAAACAATGAGAAATACTGAAAGAGAATGGGGAGAAACAGTGGAAGAAAGACAAGAAGAAGAGAAGGGTGTCTGTGTCTACAAAACATCTTCCTTGGATTTTGATAGAAGTTATATTAAACTTATACTTTATTTTGAGATAATGAACATTGACTATTTTGAGTCTTCCAATCGATAGACACAACTTGGTTTTTTCATTTTGGGGGGGTATTCTTTGAGTTCTTTTACCAAAATATTTTATAGTTTTCAAAATAATAGATTCTATAAATGTTTTATAGAGTTATCCCTTCATACTTCATTTTTTGGTTTTGTTGTATTTAAAAACATTTCTGTTATTCATTTCTAGTTTGATTTCATTGTGGTCAGAGAACATACTATATATGGATTTCACTTTTTTTATATCTATTAAGGTTTTTTTTTGACCTGAGATATGTTCTACATTGGTATATGTTCTGTGGTTGTTTAAAAATAGTATGATTCTACTATTGTTGAGTGTAGTATTTTATAAATGTCATCTTGATTCTGTTGGTTGATGGTATTATTCAGTCCTTCTGTATTCTTGATTATTTTCTGCCTAGTTGTTCTATCAATTTTTGAGAGAGAGATATCAAAGTCTCTGACTGTAATTGTTGATTTTTACATTTCTCCTCTCAGTTCTGTCAGAAATTCTGTTGTTAAGTGCACACACCATAAGATTTATTATGGTGGCCAGGCTCGGTGGCTCAGTCTGTAATCCCAGCACTTTGGGAGACCAAGGCAAGAGGATTTCCTGAGCCCGTGGGTTCGAGACCCACTCGGGCGACTTGGCGAGACCTCGTCTCTACAATAAATCAAAAATTAGCCGGTCATGGTAGCACGCACCTGTAGTTCCAGCTACTTGGAAGGCTGAGGCAGAAGGATCGCAGGAGCCTAGCAGGTCGAGGCTGCGGTGGTTGGGAGCATGCCACTGCCCTGCAGCCTGGGTGACAGAGTGAGACTCCAACTCAAAAATTAAAATAAATAATAAATAATAAAAAATAAAGATTTATTATAGTTTCTTGGTGAATAGACCATTTTATCAATATGTAATAGCCCTCTTTATCCCTAATATAATTTATTTGCTATGAAATCTATTTTGTTTATATTAATATAACTACTTCAGGTTTATGTTCATTTGTTTGTTTTTAAATTACCTGTATTATATTTCAAGTGAGTTTTTTATAGAGTCCATGTAGTTGAGTCATGTTTTTTAATCCATTCTGACAGTCTCTTTTAATTGGTATATTCTCACCACTTACATTAAATATAATTATTAATATGTTTATGATTTAGTTCCACTATTTTGGTATTTATTTTCAGGGGTTTTTTACTCTTTTTTCATTGCTGTTTCCTTTTTTTATGCCTTTCTTCGGGTTATTTGAACATTTTTTAAATATTCCATTTAATTCATCTATTGTGACTTTGACATATTCCCGTGTACATTTCTTAGTGATTTCTTTAGGGATAATAGCATGCATACGTAGCTTTTTACAGCCTATTTAGCATCAATAGTTGGCCACTTCAATTGGAATGAAGAGAACTTACTACCATATAGATCCTATCACCTTTCCCATATATCTAGTCTTACGTATTTTATCTGTATACATTAAAATGTCACCAATAACATACTTTTATTTTAAATTCTCAAATATATGATAAAGGACCTAAGAGGGAAAAAAATAGCCTATTGTACTCTTTCTTCATTCCTGCTATTCTGATCTTTTCCTGGTATCATTTACCTTATATATGAAGAATTTACTTTAGCAATTATTTTAAAACAGGCCTGCTGGCTACAAATTCCCTTATAGTGTCTTTATTTGAAGATGTCTGTATTTCTTCTTTATTCTTAGAGGCTATTTTTACTTGCTATAAAATTTCTTGAGAGTTTTGTTAATTTATTTATTTATTTATTTATTTACATTTAGCACTTCAGAAATCCTATGCCACTTCCTTCTGGCCTTTATGGTTTCTGATGAGAAATCCACAGTCGTTTAGTTCTTTGTTTCCTTATAAGCAATGTCAATTTCTTCTGGCTCCTTTTTATTATTATTATTTTTTTGTCTTTAATTTTTAGCAGTTTGATTACAATATTTCTGCATGTAGATTTTTTTGGATTTTTCTGCTGTATATACACTTGGCTTCTTGAATTTCTAGGTTTATTTTTTCCCCTCCAAACTTGGAAAGTTTTCATCTATTATTTCTTCAAATATTTTTTTTTTTTTTAAAGAACATAAAACTAATATTTTAAAAACATGGTTACAACAGAAATATCTATTACATTAAATGAAGAAAGAAAAGTTATGTACATGTATTGAAGGGCACTGAGGTTTTTCAAACCCATTCTTCTGAAAGGCTTTTAATTCACTGTCATTCATGTA
>CAUYQG010066877.1:0-10109 GCA_963574415.1 Tarsius wallacei | reverse complement strand
ACTTCCAGCTTGAAAACATTCTCCTGAGCAAGGGCCCCTGTGGAGAAATGAGAGTCAACTTGGCCCAGCCCCATGGCCCCTCTCCCTGCGGCCACTCACCTGCCCACAGAAGGGGCAGCATTATTGGCGGCAGCATCTCTGAGGTGGTGGGTCCCGGGCCCCCTGTGAGAGCAGAGAAGGGGAGACAAGTGGAGGGGAAGGGCTGGGGACCCACAGAGGCTGGGAGGGAGCACGAGACCTTGACGGTTCACAGAAGAGGAACCTCAGACCCACACAAGGTCAGAACTCATTTCCTCTGTGGGAAGCCCTGATCCAAGTGACCCCAGAGAGGAGAGGAGCAACGAAGAAGCGGAGACCCATGTCAGGCATCTCCCTCAAGCACCAGAGCTCATGCCAGGTCCTCTGGGGACATCTGAGGCAGGGGATACCTGTGAGTGACCAGAGCCCTCTCACTCTGAGGTGCTTTTCTGTGCAGTATTGTTTACACCAGGAAAGGGGTCATACTGTTCTGGCTCCAGAGTCACAGCCCCATTGAGCCCCAGGAGAGTGGTTGGTCCTGCAGGATTTAGGTTTTGGTAAGGTTTGTGTGTGTTTCTGAGACAGAAGAGATGAAGCGAGGCTCTGGGGCAGTGAAGGTGGTAGCTGTTCATGCATTCTTTCTTTCATTCATTCACCAAACACATAGTGAGCATGTCTTTGAAGATGGGGCTGGAGACAGGAAGAGATGTCACTGACCTAGTCCCTACCCTTGAGATGCGCCATCCGTAGCCTGTTGTCCTCCCTGCACTCTCATCCTGTCTGGATTTAGAGCTGTGGACACTGGTAGTTTGCCATGTGTCATGTCAGTTTGTTGGGTATTTTTAAGGTAATAGGCATATACATTTCCACCCACCCCCAGTATCAAGTACACTGATCTGCAATGTTTCGATGAAATCTCCAAAATAAGAACCATGCGGTATCTTCATGTAAAGCAAAAAGAGGGTTACTTGTTCCATGAATTATTGCAGAAGAAAGTCCTTTTCCATTAATAATCCTATTCCCTGCAAAGTAGACAGGAGTAATTTCTTTTAAGTTCTCTTGATTGAGAGTGACAATTTCTTTCATGTAAAAACACGCTTCTTGGCCAGGCTCAGTGGCTCAGTCTGTAATCCCAGAACTTTGGGAGGCCAAGGCGAGTGGATTGCCTGAGCCTGCGGGTTTGAGACCAACCCAGGAAACTTGTCGAGACCTCGTCTCTACAATAAAAAGTTAAAAATTAGCCCAGCGTGGTAGTGCACACCTGTAGTTCTGGCTACTTGGAAGGCGGAGGCAGAAGGATCGGTGGAGCCCAGCAGGTCAACACTGGGGTGGCCGTGAGCATGTCACTGCACTCCAGCCTGGGTGATGGAGTGAGACTCCAACTCAAAAAAAAAAAAAAAAGCTTCTCAGAGTAAAATGTGACTTTAAAGACATAATATTTCCAGGCAACATGAGTGGAATATACAGACAAAATTAAAATGTTGGGTTCAGCTCACATGGCTTCCCATCTCACTCTGGATGTGTGTGTCTGGCAGATCCTGGATACATGTGAGGTAACAGCATTTCTCACCATATATTAGTAAAACCTCCATAAACAGTTGTATCTCTATAAATGCCCTTTTCTTCTTACTTACATAGAAAGCTGTTTACATTCTCACTTAAAATATAAGGAACTCAGTCTTTAATAAGTAAAGTTATACCCTGTGTTAAGTTATTTTAAAAGGTCAAAATGTGGCATATAATAGGAAACAGGACCAAGTCTGTAATCCCAGCACTTTGAGATAATGGTTCATATCTGTAATCTCAGCAGTTTGAGAGACCAAGGCAGAGGATAGCTGAGGCCAGAAGCTCAAGAACAATCTGGGCAACATGGGGAGACCTTGTCACCAGAAAAATTAAAAAAAATTATAATTGACATGCTCCTGTATTTCCAGCTACAGGATGATCCCTTGAGCCCAGGCGTTTGAGGCTTTGGTGAGCTAGGATGGCATCACTGCACTCCAGCCTGGGTGACAGGGCGGGACCCCATCTCTAAAAATGTTTTTTTAAAAAGGAAGTGTTGCCAATTGGCAATGGAATGTCATTTAGATCTAAGAAGGATAAAAAAGAAAAAAAAAAGGGAAGAAAATGGAGTACATTTGGTTTTATCAGTTTTTACCAATAAAGAAAGTCTTACCATGTTCATGGATTGGAAGATTAAATATAAAGTTGTGAGTCTTATATTTCTCTGATGAGCTTAATTGGGTATAATTTACATGAAATAAAGGTGCACCTATCTGAAATGTTCATTTCAATGAGTTGGACTAGTGTACACAGACTAGTGACTGCTGCAATCAAGAGATACACAACTTACACTACCCCGCGACAGAGTGAGACTCCAACTCAAAAAATAAATAAATAAAAATAAAATAAAAATAAATATTTATTCACCTATTGATACTCATTTGAGAGTTTCCAGTTTATTTTTACTATAGTTATTTAGGCACAAGTTTTTTTATAGACGTGTTTTTATTATACTCATGAGTATATGCACAAATGTGGAATTTTTCAGTCAAAGAATATCTGTATGTTTAATTTTAGTAGGCATTATCAAACTGTTTTCCAAATGATTTTGACTTTTACCAACTTCCAAGACACGTAGCAGAAGTCCAGTAACTCCACACCCTCATACTCCACACCTGGTATTCTCAGTCTTACACTTTGACAATTCCAGTGAGAGTGTGGGTGCGTCTTGTGCTTTTAAAAATTTTGTGCATTTTAAATACAGGTAGCATCAATGTCACTATTTATTATATGCAATTTCACGTGGTTTGACAGATGTATACAACTGTATACCACAACCACAGTCAAGACACTGCAAAGGCACTGCACTTAAGACATTCCCTCCTGATGTCTCTTGGTAGTCAACTCTTCCTCCACACTTAATTCTTGTAAAAAGACTGATCTTTTTTCCTTTCCTACCTATATGCCTTCTAAAGAATGTCACAGAAATGGAATCGTACAAAAGATGTAGCCTTTACAGTCTTTATTTATTCACTTGGTGCAATGCACTTTGTTAGGGTATGGAGGGTGAAGGTGGATGGATAGATGGGGAGACGCAGCACTGCCGGAGCCGGCATGCCGGAGGTGCATGCTGGCAACCAGATATCTGAGTAATGCAAAGATTTGCAACACACAAAGAGGTGAAAAAAGAAAAGATTCGTTTAAGAAAATTTCACTTCCCACAGACAGGAAGCGGATCTACACTCTAGATAAGTGTTGCCCTGTAGCCCCCTGAATCCCGACTTGAATCCTTTCCCTTGGAGGTATTGTAATCAGGTAGATGTGACTGCTGTGACTTCCTTGTTGACCACCTGTGAATGTCTTGGACCCTGAGGGAGGTCCTGGTCACTATGCACTGAATATACAATGGATCGAAACTGGTCATGCTTGAGAAGTCTGACTTTCTAAAAAAACAAATTACAATAGGCTGGTACTGGTCATGCTTAAGGAGTCTGTGTTTCTGAAAAGTAAGGAGTCTGTGTTTCTGAAAAGACAAAGTCGGCAAAGTTAATCTTTACCTAGAGTATGCATTTCTCCAAAACATAGCTTCTACTTTCTCATCATTGTATTAAAGTTTAAGAACAAGATAAAAAATGACTTCCCAATCTCAGTCTGTCCTTTCACATTTGAGGGTCATCAATGTGATGAGGTGTATAAATCAATACTTGTTTTTGTAATTGCTGACTTACCCCTCATTGTCTCCATAGGTCCCCAGTTTGTAGAAATTTACTGGTTGAAGGACATTCAGAATGCTTCCAAGCTTTGGTGACTATGAAATAAAGCTGCTATAAATATTGACAGTGGGGATTTTGTGTGTAAGCATAAGATTTTACTTCTCCTGGGTAAATACCTAAGAGTCAGTCAGGTATTTGGTCACGTGGTGAGTGTAAGTGCAAATTTACATGAAGTTGCTGAAGTGTTCTCCAAAGTGGATGTATCATTTTGTATTCCTGTCAGCAGTATATATGAGTTCCCACTGATTCCCAATCTCATTATCATTTGGTGTTAGAATTTTAAAAATTTCTTTTTTTTTAGCCATTCTAATGTGAATGATAGTGAGAATTTTGACATGATAATATATTTCAAACTAACATTACAAAAAGCACAGGCAACAAAAGCAAAAAAAAAACAAGTGGAATTTCATCTAATTAAAAAGTTCTGCACAGCAAATAAAATAATCAACAGAGTGAACAGACTTCCTACAGAAAGGGAGAAACTATTTGCAAGCCATACATCTGGTAAGAGGTTAATATTCAAAAATATTTCATTCTGGCTCTAATCTATTATTTCAAATAGCAAATGACATTGAGAATGTTTTCTTGGGAGTATTTGCCACCCATTTTTCTTCTTTGGTGATGTGGCTGATTAAATCTTGGTGATCTTTTAAATTTGTAATAAAATATACATAACAAAATGTATCATTTTAACCATTTTTCAGTGTGTAGGTAAGTGGCATTAAGCTCATTCAGAATGTTTTGCAATCATTAACACTATTGGTCTTCAGAAATTTCTTCATCTTCTGTAATTAAATAAGTCCCTGATTCATCCTGGCCCAGCCCAAGACAATCAGCTTTCTATCTTCCCTGGTTTATGCATTTGCCTATTCTAAATACCTCATATTAGTGGAATCCGACAGTATTTGTCCTTTTTTGCCTGGTGAGTTTCATGTAGCATAATATTGTCAAGGTTCATCTATGTTGCAAAGGTGTCAGAACTCCCTCTCTTTATAAGGGTGAATAACAGTCTACTGCATGCATATAACACATTTTGTTCATTCATTTATCTGTAGATGGACACGGCTTACTTCTACATTTTAGCTACTGTGAAGATGTTGCTATGGACATGGATGCATAAAAATCTGCACAAATCTCTGTTTTCATCTCTTTTGGGTATACCCAGAAGTTGAATTGGTGGGTATTATGATCACTCCCTTTTTAATTTTTTGAGAAACCACCATGCTTCTCTCTGTAGTGCTGCACAATTTTACATTCTCACCAGCAATGCACAAGAGTACCAGCTACTCCACATCCTTGTTAATACTTGTCATTTCCCATTTTTAAAAAATAGCAGCCATCATAATGGCTATGACATGTTTTACCTTTTTGATGTTTTATTCTTTGCTTATATTTAAGGTGCCCAACATGGACTTTTGATAATGTACTTTTGATTTGCATTTCCCTAGTAATAATTGATGTCGATCATCCTTTCAGGTGATTTTTTTTTTTTTGAGTTGAAGTTTCATTCTGTCACTCAGGATGGAGTGCAGTGGTACGCTCAACGGCCACCGAAGCCACGACCTGCTGGGCTCAGGTGATCCTTACGTCTCAGCCTTCCAAGTAGCTGGAACTACAGGCACACGCTACCATGCCCAGCTTATTTTTTTTGTTGTTGTTTTTTGATTGATTTATTGTAGAGCCAAGTTCTCACCAAGTTGCCCAGGCTGGTCACAAACCTCTGAGCTTAGGCAATCTTCTCGCTTCGGCCTCCCAAAGTGTTGGAATGACAGACTTGAGTCACCATGCCCTGCCAAGTTAAACAATTTTAAAACAACTTACAGTTCACTGCCAGACGCTGGTCCCACCCCGCCCCCAACCTCAGCCCACAAGCCATAACTATAGATTTGATTGGGCAAGAGATTGATTTCAGTAACTTTCTCCTGATAAGAGGATCACCAACCATGGACTGGTACTGGTCAGTTTTTGCAGAGGCTGTGTGTTTGAGTGCCTTTGTGTTCTCAAAAGAGCTTTTGAAGAATAGGTCCTAATTTTATATATTTAAACGTTAAGTCTCTACCCCAAGGTGAATGTAGGTCATATGTTACATGCATATTTGCTCACCACACTTGTGTCAATACCCCTACATGAATATTCACAGCTTCTCCTGTAACCTCTTGAATATTTATACTTGGTCAACCTATTCAGCTTAAATTCCTGTCTTACCCCTCCCTCCCTTGAAGTGCCTGTCTCCCAGCTTCTGCTGGAGGGTATGTGCCCTAGCCTATGAGAATGGCCACCTTGCAGGCTGGAACCCTTTAAAAGAAATAAAGCTCTCCTTTTGACATGATAATAATTTCAAATTAAAATAACAAAAAACACGGGGAACAAAAGCAAAAAAACACAAGTGAAATTTCATCTAATTAAGAAGTTCTGCACAGCAAATAAAATAATCAACAGAGTGAACAGACTACCTACAGAAAGGGAGAAACTATTTGCAAGCCATACATCTGGTAAGAGGTTAATATTCAAAAAATATAAGGAACTCAAATCACTCAATAGCAAAAAAGAAAATAATCCAATTCAAAAAGGAGCAAAGGACTTGAATAAGGAGTTCTCCAAAGAAGAGGTAGATGTGGTCAATAGGCAGAGACAAAATGCTCTTTTGTATTTAATAATGATGTCTAATTATAAATAATGATTGACATTTTATTCTGACAATATTTTACATTTGTAACTTCAAGCCAAAGGAATTTCTTTTCAGTAATCATTGAAAAGTGAATAAAAAATTAACATCTGATGAATAAGAAAGAGCACACTTAGAAGAAAATAAATTAATTCAGATAGTATTTAATGCTCTATGAGGGCTCAGAAGTTATGGAAACTCTGAGAAAAATTGTTTGCAGTGTTTATACTTAGAACTCTGTCAAGTTTTTGTTTAACCCACATAGGATTAACCTGCTTATTCTACTTCCTGCTGGCAAAGAGTGAGTGTAAAAGCCCCTCTGGTGAAGAACTTTGCAGGTTTTATGGGCACCTCCGGCTAAGGTAAACAGGTTTTATAAGAACCTTCGGCTATCTAACATTCCAGAAGGCCTAACTGGCTTCTCCTGCTTCTGCAACCACTGCTGGCAGTGTGTGAATGTTAAGCAATAAGCCCCTTCCGGACATTCCTTTGTTTAAAGGATGGTGGGCTCTGTGGTGCCAGCCACTCTTCTGGTGGGCTCTGTGTTGTCTCAAACCTGCGTGTATGCTTATCTAACATTCCAGAGGGCTTAACTAACTCCTCTCTGCCCGTTTGGCCGTTAGGGCAACTGAGCCTGCGCCCACGCAAATCAAACATAAACCCACCAATCAGAGTTCCTGTATCTGCATCTTATAGTTTGTATCCAATCCCGTGTAAACCCGTTTGTAATGTCACCCCACTCCCCTCAGAATTGTGTATAAAAGATGCCTGCTGACTTCAGTCGGTGCTCTCGTTTCTTGTGCCGCTGCGTCGGTTTCAAACGTGAGCTCAGACTCGAGCCTGAATAAAGACCCCCGTGTGTTTGCATCGGAGCTGACTCTCTGGTGGTCTCTCGGATACAGGACTTTGGGCACAACACTCCAGATTATAGATTCCATGCCATATAAATATTGAATCAAGATTATTACGTATAAAAGGAGGCTGATCAAGTGTCTGCTGACAGACGAGAATTTTACACCAAGAATTGTTTTGGTGTTCTCTGGGGCTTTAGGGGTAGTAGGGCTCTGAAATATTGGAAATGTGGGTTTAATGAAAATTATCCCAATATTTAAAATGAAAAGCACAGACACATATGAATCACACACACATGAAGCCTGATGATTACTTGCAAGTGATGAAAAATGAGTTCATGATTCTAGACCCTGTGAGAAATAAAACATGCAATTGCTTCCTTTCATGTATAAACAAACACAAAGAATTTTATTTCAATTCTGCTGAGAGATGATGCTCAGTAAAGCAGCTAAATTGTTATGAAAAATGAGTACTTTTTTCTGAAATGTTTTTATGTAGGAGAAAGGAGATTTGATGTCATGTTTTAAAATAATGCAGTCTTAACTGCAACTGGCAAAAGTACAAATTTAATTTATTTTTGTAGAGCATACAAAATAAAATAAACGTCATCTCTCTTATTCTTGCCCATTCTGAGGTTATTTTCATTACTCCAAGGATTAAGCTCAAAGGGAAAGGTGGCAGCAGGGAACGTTGGTGAGAGTTGGGGACTTTAAGTTCAAGGAATTTCTTCTTAGCAATCATTGAGAATGAGAGGTGCATAGAAAATAACTTCAGATGATGCTGGGTGCAGTGGCTCACACCTGTAATCCCAGCACTTTGGGAGGCAGAGGCAAGAGGATTGCCTGAGTCCAGGGGTTCGAAACTAGCCTGGGCAACCTGATGACACCTGGTCTCTACAACAAATAAAAAAATTAGCTGGGTGTGATGGCATGCACCTGTAGTTCCAGTTGCTTGGAAGGCTGAAGTGGAAGGATTGCCTGAGCCCAGCAAGTCAAGGCTGCAGCGGCAGTGAGCATGCCACTGCATTCTAGCCTTGGCGACACAGTGAGACTTCAACTCAGAAAAAAAAAAGAAGAAAAGAACTTCAGATGAATTACAAAGAGCACATGATGCACACATGCAAAAAACCCTTTCTCACCAGGCAAAAAGTCCATTTGAATTGTTTAGGAGGATCAATGGCATTGAACGGATGGGAATGTGCCTTTCAGTCTGTCTCGGATTATAGGCTTGAGCCACCGTGCCAGGCCTGGGAATGTGCTTTTCTAAAGACAGGTTTGCATGTGGAAGTGTCATCATCCATCTCCAGGACAAGTTTTCTAAGACTCACAGCCCTTGGCTATTTGCTGGTTTTATGATCTCCATCTCCACTTTGTACCAGCTCTTATAGCCTCCCCCACAAAGTGCATGTCAGGCAACATTCAGGAACCACTACAATGAAATTAATGTTCATGTTAAAAAAATCATAGCTGTTTCTATCCAGTATTACAGTATGCTTTTGTGATTTTGAAAGAAAAAAACATGCATTGATGTCTGTTGTCTGGGTAATCTGAAGGTTAGACCCAGCTTTAAATGTGGCTGGATTCCAGGGTATGGATAACAGAAAGGCCTGTCTCTGTTTTCTTTTTCTTCTTGTTATTGTTTGTTGTTGTTGCTGTGGTTCATTGCATTCTTCCTGGTTTTTGTTCTCAAGCTCGTAAAAGTAGGAGCTGAGACATTCACTTTGCAGGTGAGGACACCGAGGAACACAGAGATCAAGTAATTTTTCCTACTGAGGTCATCTATGGACTTCTTCACTGTCCATGCATCCAACTAAACATTCCCAGCCTTGGTCAGGGCACCCCCTGCTGCTCACCCAGAAAGTTACAGGGATTCCTGCACCAGTTTACTCCTGTCACAATCCCTCCTCTTTGACCCCCAATGCTTCCTGACACCTGGCTCCAACCCTGTTACCCAGACACTAATTAATGTCAAGATTTACAATTTCACTAAGAATGAGAACTGCAGGACATAGTTATTATTTAATGTTATTAGTGATGTTATTGCTATTTGTAATGCAATTATTATTTATTTTCCCTTTCCACTCCTACCCTCTTTGGAAGCTTGTTGTGACTCTTGCCTCTCACCTTCTTTATTTTTCTTTTTCTTTTTTTTTTTGAGCTGGAGTCTCACTCTGTCGCCCAGGCTTGAGTGCAGCTGGGAATTTGGAGACCAGCCTAGGCAACATAGCAAGACCTTTTCTCTACAATAAATAAAAAAGTAGCCTAGTGTGATGGTATGTCCCTGCAGTCCTAGCCACTTGGGAGGCTGACATGGGAGGATCTCCTGAGCCATGATTGTATCACTGCACTCCAGCCTGGGTGACAGAATGAGACCCTGACTACTACTACTTATAATAATGATAATAATGATGATGATGATGATAATAATAATAATAATAATAATAATAATAAGCCAGGCATGGTGGCTCACTCCTGTAATCCCAGCACTTTGGGAGGCAGAGGGGAGAGGATTGCCTGAACCCATGGGTTTGAGACTAGCCTGGACAACTTGATGAGACCTTGTCTCTACAATAAATCAAAAAATTAGCTGTGCATGGTGGAGCATACCTGTAGTTCCACCTACTTGGAAGGCTAAGGCGGAAGGATCACCTAAGCCCTGCAGGTCAAGGCTGCAGTGGCCACGAGTGTGCCACGGCACTCCAGCCTGGGCGACAGAGTGAGACCCTGACTCAATAATAATAATAATTGTTGTGACCGGAGTGTGAGGAGGAAATCATCAACATGCACAGGGTCAGATTA